>OMNV01016555.1:1735-12746 GCA_900303265.1 Brotula barbata | reverse complement strand
ATTGGTGGAACCCTGCCCTTGGGCAAGGGACTGCTGCCCTCTCCTCCCTTCGGCAGAGCGATAAAGAAGCAGAGGAGTAGTTAGGAGAAGGAGGACCCATTCGACCACAATAATACTGCCATACTCACCTCAACACACACACACACACGTGGTAGAAGTAAGTGTAAACGTTTGACAGGTGTTTGACCTTTTTCCCTAGAGGCCAACGTTGCGATGGCAAAGGTCCTGTCTTGATTCTGTTTTTCTACTCACTGCTGCTCCTCTTTTGTGTCAGCGTGTCGTCCAGCGAGTTGGAGCCGGAGCCGATGGACAAGCTGTCCGGACTGTCCTGGGGAAACGTGAGGAAGCCCTCGCCGAGCTCCGAGCGAGACGGGGTCAGAGTGAGGGAGCGCATGCGGTCCCGGCTCTTCGGCTTGATCAGCTTTTTCATCTTCAGGGCGATCCAGTTGCCACGCCTACAGAGGAAGGAAGAGGCCGGAGCCTTATTCTTGGGGTCACGATGTGTGAATTATGGCCACGTAGAAGCGTTAATACCTGGGTGGATTAGTCTATTTTAATCAGATATATGTTTTCCTTGCTTTGTACCTGCGTGGTGGTGATGGATCGTAGAATTTGTACTGGTCCATGATCTTCTCCTCCAGCTTCTCCTTCTGTCTTCTCAGTTCATTCAATTTGTCTCTGACAGGCAGACACAAACATTTCATTACACAGGTAACACCCACTTTAAATGTATGTTCTAGTACATTCAGGTAGTAATACTGAAAGTACAAATGTACGTGCATCCAGTGATAAGAGAGTTTAGTTACATGTACTGTCTCTGCTCTACGTGGAACAGGTCCTTGCTCTCCATGGTCTGCTCCAGGAGGGTGCGGTTCTGTAACATCAGAGTCTGGATCTGGTCCAACAGATGGCGATTCTCCTCTTCCAGGTTCCCCTTCAGCTGGCTTAACAACTGGCACACACACACACACACACATTAAAGAGTCAGAGGACAGTTGGCTGGCTAGACTACAAAAATAAAAGATTAAAGGGAAAAGACAGCTGGATCAAGAACAAAAGCAAGAATTACAGAGGAGAGGAGAGGAGAGGAGAGGAGAGGAGAGGAGACTCTCACCTCGCACTGGTTGGTGAGCTTGGTGGAGGTGATGTCCAGCTGCTGGTATTGTTCTCTGAGTTTGGAGAACTCCGCCTCCAGCTTGGTTTGCTCCAGCATGGCGTTGTTTAACTGGCTCTTAATGGTCTTATGGTCCAGCTGCAGAACCTCGTTGTCCTTCATCAGCTGAAGATTTGTGCTGTTCAACCTGTAGAGGGAGAGTCAGACTCTGATCTACAGATACACAACGCCATGAAAACCCTTTTGGACTCTTTCTTCCCCCGAGTCACTCTGTGCTCCCTTTGTCTTAGTCTTAGCTCCGTGCTTGTCTTTGAGAATATGCCAACCTGTCGTTTTCCTCTTTGAGCAGTTTGCAGCGGTCAGCTGTGTCTTGGTGGCTTTGGTTCTCCAATGTGATTTTCTCCTGCTGCTCCTTTAGGGTTTGCTCCAGCTCCTCCAGCTCCCCCTTCCTCTGCAGGAGCTGCTTGTACCTTCATCCAACAACAGAGCACACAGGATTCAGAGAGGAAGATCACAAATAGATGAGTCCTGTTTCACCATAAAGGATTTGTACCCGACCTGAGATCAGATTTAACTTTCTTTCCTGTAATCCGTATTCTGTCTCCTGCTCTCCCTGAATAATTAAAATGCTTTAGGTGGATGAACTCTTCTCCAATAATTTAAAGGTCAGGCCATGGAACCAATGTGCCCAACATCCTCTAGAATCTTAGCACAATCGCTTTTGTGATTATAGCAGAAACTTGAGCTGTAATTTGATGAGCGTCTCTCTCACTTGTCCTCCAGGTCCCTGTGCTGCTGCTCCAGGCTCTTGTGGGAACTTTTCAGGCCCCCGTGCTTCCCGATCAGGGCTTCGTATTCGGCCGCCTGCCTCTCGTGGAGCGCCGCCAGCTTCTCGTGATCGCGGAGGAGCAGCTCGTACGTGGCCCGCACCTCCTCTTTCTCCTTCAGGGCCCCTTCCCGCTCGCCCTCCACGCTGCTCTGCTGGCTCTGCAGCTGAGCATTCTGGGCCATGAGGGCAGCACTCTGCGAACTCAAGGTGGAGTTTTCCACCTGAGAGATGAAGGTTTGGAGAAGAAGGAGAGATCAAGTCAATGTGATACGCACAGAGCACTGAGCTCCTCTTAAATCTCTAATAAAAGGAAGCTACGGATGCATCAGTACCGTTTTTGCTCTATAGGGGGCACTGTGCACCCATTTGGGGAAAACACAGCCACAAGGAAACTGTTTCTTTTCATGTTTCCTCTGTGGTTTCCCAGTCTCAAATCCCCCTTCAATCATCACTCTCATACACTCTCTCACACACACACACACACATCTACAGTACCTAGACAGTCATTTATCCTCACACACACACCTGACGTACGGTCGGATGTAAATCCTTGGGCCTTGATGTAAGCAGGGTTTGAAAAGCTGCCAAACACGGACTGCTGGTGCAAATCCTGGTTAGGGAGCTCAGCACTTTGGCAAGACAAGGCAAGACCATACAAACACACCGATGTGTGTGTGACCCCGTTTGCCTTCTGAACACAAACACTTTCATACCAAGATATGCAATTATTGTCCCTGTCATTTATAAGTATAGAGTTTTAAGTTTATACAACTACACTGGGACCCTTCTAATCTCTTTAAACCTTGTAGTCTTTGGAACCTGCTGCCAAGTGTGTATGATTTATGGTTTGTGTGTGTTTCTTCACCTGCAGCTTGGCGTTTTGTGTCTGTAGTGTGGTGTTGTTCTCCTGTAGAGAGGCTGTCTGCCGCTGCACGGCCACTATCTGAGCCTGCAGGTTGCTGCTCTGAGTCTCCAGTTGTTTGAGCTGACTCCTCAGGGCCGCCTTCTCGGCCTGGAGTGTGGCATTCTGGGAAAAAAATGGAAATATAATTGAGAAAAACGTTTTTTTTTAAAGCCGGTGTGTGTTCTCCCTTCAGAGAGGAGAGTCGCATAAATCAACTTACGTTCCTCTCCACTTCAATGAGTCGGTCTTTGACCTTCAGCAGCTCCCTGGTGGCTTCGTGGCTCTCCTTCTCCCATTTACTAACGGTCTGTGCCTCCTCTCCTCCTCTAGGGGGCGAGCTCTGCACCATCCTCTCCTCCTCCTCCCTCTGGCGCAGGGCCTCGTAGTTTTTCTTCACCTGGAGAGAGGCACATGGCTCAAAACGCTGGATTCAGCGCCTTCCTTGGGCTCAAATTACACAGAACGCTGTGTGGAATTTACTGCTTATTGCAGCTCAGACAATAATTCCTCCTAAATGCCAAAATGGTTAGGACGTGTGCCAGGATTGCCGGGGAAAAGCTTTGGATTGGATTTGTCTTGGCTAATTCTCCCGACAGGAAAACAGACATCCTCTCCTCCTCCTCCTCCTCCACTCCGCCTCTTTTGCAGACTCCTACCGCCTCATTAATAGATGAACTGGCGATAGAAGTGGAGCAGCAGATGAATAAATAATGAGTCGGCCTTGAGAAGCTCTCAGTGTTTTAAACTGCACGGCCCGATCTTGAGTGGCTGAGTTGACAGATTCTGGGATGTTGCCGGCGTTGTTGTAGGGCGCCTGTACTCTAATGGTATCATTTTCCTGTAGTTGTCACCTGCACCCATTAACATGTTGGAATGCGGGAACGGAGGTTGAATTCCAGCGCGTTCTTAGTTGCTTCGACAGCTCAGCTATACGTTGACCTTCGGCATTTTCATTTCAAAGTAGAGGATAAATAAAAACACGTCGCTCTCAGCTCTGCCTTATTGTTTCTGGTATGGGAGAATATTTGTGTGTGTCTGTGAGTTACTCACCGTCTTGAGCTCCTGGCGAAGCTGCTGGTTGAGGTTAGAGGACTCCTGCAGTCTGGCCTCCAGGGCGGCGATCTTTTCCTCCTTAATCTCCAGAGAGGATTTCAGAGTCGACTCCAGTCTCGACTCCAGCAGTTTAAACCTGACAGCAAAGCCATAGCCAGTTACATGTGTGTATGTGTGTGTGTGTGTGTGTGTGTGTGTGTCTGTGTTTGTGAGGGAATACCTGTCATCAGAGCTCGGCTGGTCATGTAGAAGTCCCTCCTTGTTGAGTCCGATCTTCTCCAACTCGTGAGTCAGTTTCTCCAGATCGTTGTTCATCTGCTGAGTGCGTAACTTCTCACTCACCAGCTCCTACACACACACACACACACACACAGAGACAGTGTGAATTTATCATCAGATTTCATTGATTAAGTTCCATTATCATGGCACAATAGGACCGTAAAGATTATTCTGCACTTCTTGGATCTTTGGATTCTGTGGAAACAGATAGACAGGAGCATCTTTACCTCTCTGAGGGTGACGAGCGTTTTCTTATCAATGGAGGCCTGTTTGACCAGCTCCTTGTTCTCTCTCTCCAGGTCCTTGACCCTGGTGCAGGAGTCTCTGAAGAAGATCATCTCCTTGCCCATGGTACGGTTCTCCTTCTCCAAGGAGGAGATCCGCTGGTTACTGTCATCCAACTTGGAGTCGCGGATCTCGGCCTGCTGTCGGAGCCGCTTGTTCTCCTTCTCCAGGAGCTTCTTGTCTTTCTCCAGCTGGGAGCTTTCCTGTTCCAAATTCTTGTTCTGCAGGGGACGGGGCGTGACAGACAGCAGATAGATAATCATTTGATCTGCTTACTGACAGTGGAAATGCTGCCTCAATACATTTCTGGCTAAAAGTGGACAAGGATTTAACCCAAAACTCTAAACATCAGGTCTGACCAATAATCCAGGATAATCCATCACTGCTGAAAATATGCTGCTTTTACAAAAGCTGCAGCAGCAGAATATTAATGTGGGAAAAAGAGTTTGTATGACTCATGAAACTGAACTACAGTAGTAAGAATTATGGAATATGAAGACTCAAACGTAAGAGCATCTTGATCCTGCTACATCCAATCCAATCTAATCCACCATCTTACATCTAAATCACATCATCCCAAAAACCAGAACTGATTTAAACTCATAGAGCTCCAAAAAAGGCTGCAGTCCAACAATGTTTCTCAATTGTGAGTCTAACCTTAGCACGTGTACGACATGAATCCACGTGTAACGTCCCTACCTCCTGCTCCAGCTGCTCCAGACGTTTACTGGAGATCTTCAGCTCCTCCAAGTTGCGCTGGAGTGTCTGATTTTCAGCCTCCACCTCCTGCAGCTCTGCCTCCAACTTCTGAATCTTCTTGCTGCTATTCTCCAGAGTCTTCTGTAAGCGCTGGTTCTCCGTATCTAGGCCCTGATAACTCACCTGGGAGTGAACAGACAGATCAGGATATTAAAAGCCTTCATGAACTAGTTGTGCCGTTCCCTGATGTCTGTGTATTCTCAGGCTCTGTCATTTACCTGGAAAAATATCAAGAGGATGATTTTGACTCAATCATGTTGGTGTCTGTACTCTTACCTCTAATCTCTCCGTCTTCTTGGAGGAGGCCTTGAGCAGCTCCAGGCTGCGCTTGAGCTGGCTCCTCTCGCTCTCCAGCTCCCGATTCTCGGCTTCGAGCTGAGCAGCTTTGGTTCCTGCTGACCGCAGGCTCTCGGCCGAGCGCCGCAGCTGCAGGTTCTCCTGCTCCAGCTGGGAGTTGTCCTTCTCCAGCACCTCCACCTGGAAGGCCAGGTTCTTTAAAGCGTCCAGCTTCTTTTTCAGACAGCGAGCCTCCGCCTCCAGCTCGGTGTTCTCCTTCTCTAAGGAGGACACCTACGCACGCAAGGAGTGGAGATTAAAGCATGACAGCACTCAGACGGCTGCTCTGTTAGAACGTATTTCAATGAGAAAATCCAAGCAAGTGATGGAGAACACAACGAAGCAGACCTTTTCACAGGTGATGCCCAGGCTGGCAACCTTCTTCTGCAGACTCTCGTTGTCCCTCTCCAGCTTCTGGACCTGAAGCTCCAACTCCTCTGCTCTCTCACCTTTCTCCTTCAACACCTCCAGCTCTTTACCTGCAAAGTCACATTTTAAGCTGATTACTGATCCGCATGGAGTTTAGATACGTCAGAGTGGAGCCATGAAGACGACGTGTCACTCACGCAGTTGCTTCCTTTCAAACTCGATCTTGTTGAGTTTGGCGCTGGTCTCACTGATGGACTCGTGCAGGACGCGGTTCTCCTTCTCCACGTCTTTGACGCGGGCCTCTGCGCCCACCTGGCAGCGTTGGCGGAGAGACGAAACCGTCTGGCTCAGGTGCTTGTTCTCCTGCTCCAGACCCGTCAGCTGGAGAAAAACATGTCAGATATAGAAAAGATGCAGACAATCATAAAGAGCCTTTTATGGTACTTACTCATTAAAATGATACAAAACTCTCTGGGCGGCTGTTTATTTTCTCATGTTCAGGAAAAGCAACAAAGAAGCCTTTAATTTTGATTCATAATCTCTCTCTCTCTCTCTCTCTCCTCTCTCTCTCTCTCTCTGTGTGTGTGTGTCTATCTGGTTGCCTTTATAAGTCATCACATGAGGATTTCAAAAATCAAACGCTTTAACTAAACTCGTCTGTCAGATTTGGATCTGTGAGCTACAAAACCCCCTCCAGACACTAATACAGCAGCGTATCTCGAACCGTGCAGCAGCCATAGAATGAAGTGAACTTACTGAAGAAAACGCCCTGGAGGAAACTCTTTTTGGTCATATTTTATGTCATCTTCTTATTTTGTCTGTGCTTCTTGGAACAAGAATCAATGCTGGTTTTGTGGAAAGATAAGCATGAGTGACTCAAGGACACAGGGCCTCGTTTGTTAGAGTGTTGACGTATGGGGCCATATTCATAGTGCTGTATTAATAACTGTGCTCTTAAATAAATAAATAAGATTTACATACACATTTACAGACATAATAAACCTGTTTTGTGCCGCAAGTTATTATTAATCACTACTGTGTTTTCTCATCAAACATCGGGACTTTTACATCTACATTTTACTAAAAGTCAAGTCTGCAATGCAAGGAAAAAGTGTGAGTACGACATTCGCTGCATGTCCACCACCCATTACTGAATTAACTCACAAAATACACACAGCCAATGCCTGCCATTCATTTGCACGCTTGAGTGAACTGACTTACATTTGCATAATGTAGTTTGTTACTTGGATGGGACCACCAAAGTGGATCGTAAAGTGCATTTTTTAATTACTTTTACTGATGTACAAGGTTTAAGTATTTGAAAAGTACACATAAGTATACACTGTGAGAAGTTATTGTACCATCTACGAAAACATTGAGTGTTCTAATTAATGAACAATTAGATTTAAGATGAACCACCCAAATTACTGTCAGTAAGGTAAGACTGTGCATGTCGAGTATGTGTGTGTGTGTGTGTGTGTGTGTGTGTGTACCTGTCTCTCCGAGTTCTCTCTTAGCGTTTCCAGAGTCTTCTCCAGTAAGGCCTTCTCTTTCATCAGGTCAGTACTGAGTGACTCAGCGCTGCGTAAAGACTCTCTGTCTGCTACTAATTCACTCTCCATCTGCTCCAGCTACACACAACCACAAACACAAACAGGAGTATTCATGACAAAAAACTAAACATAAATTGGATTTGGTTGATGTAAAACAAAACAAACATGCATTCTGTCTTCTGCTTCGGCCTTTTCTCTTCCTCTGGCTGCTTTGACTGTGAATAATACACACAAACACACTTTGCTGTGTTGTGCAAACTTATTATATTCTATAGTAAACTATAGTCAGAAGACCAAAAGCACAATTCACTGTTTGCAGTTTAACCACAGGACAGTTTCTTGCACATCACATCTGGGTTTGGCTTGTTCACATCTGCATTCACATCTCACTGTGTTTTGCCCTAAATGCAGTCAAGCAGCAATGCATCTCTCATTCTAGGTTTCCTCCATGTAAGAAAAAAAAAAGGAAAATATTCTGCTTTTTATTTGCGAGGCACACAGAGAGGCTTATGTTTCTGAAAATAGCTCAGAGGCTTCTCTTAGCGAGGGGCGTTCAAGTGTCACAGACTGGAAAAGAAAAGGCAGTGCAGAGCTGCCTGGATTTACAGCTCTGCTTTCATGCTCCTATCCTCCCTTTTCTCCCTCTACGCTCTCCTTCTCCATCTCCTCTTTTCTCCTTCAATACTGCCACTGTGTGAAAAGGTCTAAAGCCAAGTGTTCGGAGCGATAAATTACAGAAGAGGGCCGGTCAATCATTCTGAATGGTGAATTAGAATGATAAATCTTCATTGCTACATCTGCGTCTCTCTTAGTTCTTTGGTGGAGTGCAGTATTCTGTAAAATGTTGTTTTAGATGTTTTGCATATTTTCCAGTAAAAGACACACATTTCAGAGTTTTCCACACGTGAAGGAACGATATTACTAACAGCTAACTTATTCATTCCATGTACGTGACAATTTTCTCAAGAGGAAAAAACAGGAAATAGCTTACATCCTTCAAATTTGGTTCCCAGATTTGACCCAACCACAAACAAACACAGCTCTCTGCTTACTTTCTGGGCCAGTTTCTGGTTTTCCTGACTGGCCTTGGACAGCTTTGTGACGGTGCCCTGACTGGCTGTTCCTCGCAGCTCCTCCACGGTCCTCAGCAGGGTCTGGTTCTCCTTCTCCAGCTTCAACAGGCGGCTGGACGTCAGCTCATTCACCTCCTCGCCCAGCGACTTTTGGGGTGCTGTGTGGATGAGTGGATTCAGGTTGAGTGGATTCATGGCGTGTGTTTGAAAATCCAATAAACTCCTACCTGTGTGAGCCTGATAATGTTGAGATTATTGACATTTTACCAGACATTGAAACCCCAACACATTGGAAATGCGTGTCAGAACAATACAGGCTTATGTAACACGATCATCTGACTCATCATGAGTGAGATCAAAATGCATCAAGAGGGAGAAACGCTAAAGCTCTGCTCATAACTGTGAACATCCATCGAGTCGTTACCATAAAGGTTGCAATAATAAATCCATCAAAAAAATGTAATGTTGTCTAATCACAGAGCCTCGCAGGCTTAAAGCTTTTGAGGGGCATTTTAACCAACAACCCCCCATACGAGGTATTTATCCAGATCCCAGGCTAGTTAACCCTCTTTACAAGCTTTGATAATCCAAATGCGCAGATTATCCTCCAGGAGTCACTGAATATTAATTACGTGTCTTAACCAAGTGGAAAGAAAACACAGCGGAGGCTGGCAAAGGCAGAGGGACCACAGGGACCACAGGGACCACAGGGACCACTCCAGGGCCAAGATCTGAGGGCCATCTGAGGCCTGCGGTCCTAACCTGTTAGACACTCCGCCCCTCACCCTGCTTACCCTCAGTCAGATCGGGCGTCTTGGAAAGTTGTTCCAGCTCCCAGCCCAGGTGAAGGGACTCATCCATGCTCTGTTTCTGGGCCATCTCCAACACCAGGTTCTCCTCCAGCAGCTCCTCCACGCGCTTACGGTCCAAGTCTCGCTCCTGGAAGTAACAGTTATGTGGGAGGTGTTTTAGCGTCTAAGGAAATATTGCTGACAGGCTGTTTTTTTTTTTCTTTCACATTGACTCTCGATCCATGTTCCAGGTCTTTGATTTGACCTCTTTCTAACTGTCATTAGTCTCTGTAAACCCCAGTCTGTATCCATCAATAGATTCATCAATCCACTATTGATTTCAAAATGGATCTTTCTAGGGTCATCTCACCATCTCCAGGTCATGGAGTTTGGATTTGAGCTGCAGGTTCTCCTTTTCCAGGAAGTGCAGTTTGTCAGACCGGGCCCTGGTAGCATCCAGCTGCTCCTCCAGCATGGTCTTGGTCTCTAGCATGACTTGATTGTCCTCTTTCAGCTCCTGCACAAACCAGTACATGAACATGAAACACGGCGTGACACACTGCACACACCACAGCACAGCATTGATGATGACGCCACAAGCTGTTCGGATGAACACAATCATCCTTTTATGCTACCTGACCATAAACTACGCCACACACACACCTCCACTCTGGCCTTGTAAAACTCAATGTCGTGAAGTCTGTCCTTGTATCGGCTCAGCTCGCTCTCCAGCTTGTCCACGCGGATCGCTTTCTCTCTGAGCGCGTCCAGCTCGTCGCGGTAGGCCCGAGCCGACCGCGCGTCTGAGAGTAGCTGGTAGCTCTGCGGGATGAATGAGATACGGCGCATACGTAAAACTATGTTGACATGACACAGACACAAAGCACTGTGGTCCTGTGAGAGAAATGCAGGCACGGAGAGAACAGCGAGTCTGACTGTAAACTACATTCTGTGTGTTACAAGCCAAGATGAATGGCACAATCAATCATTGTGCACACACAGAACTCCACACTCTGAACTCATCCACCTTGTTTATCCAAGCCAGGCAGTCTGCCGCTCACTTTAAATCAAATGGCTGAGACTAAAGATAGCTCTAATAGCTCATAATGAGCTATGGTCTTAGCTGGCTGATTACAGCCTGGCAGCACTATGGAAACAAAGCACTTAAAAAGAGGAGGAAGGAGCAGGCAGATGGACTGAAGACATTAAAATGTGTGTGTTGTGTTGTGTGTGTTATAGATTCTGGAGGGGCCTCACCTCTTGCTGAAGCCTCTTGAGCTCCACCTCCATGTTCTCCAGCTCCTGCCTGGTGTCCAGAAGCTGCTCACTCTTCTCCTCTCTGAGTAAAACACGAGGAGGGAGAGGAAGTTTGGAGAGAGTGACCAAGATGAAGTTGACGAGCAGAGAGGACACAGGAGGACTTTGAAAATGCTTTGGTGCCCCCAGATGATTTTGTGTCTCTTTCTGCACATTTAACACAGGGCCACACACTAAAATCTGTACTTAAATCCAGAACAAGAGCATTCGTGTGTGTGTGTGTGTGTGTGTGTGTGTGTGTGCGTGTCCATCAACAGTAACATGGAATATTCCTTTAGGCCTGTTTTCCATTCTAGTGCTTTTATCCGATTCATTCACTGTTGGAAGCTAATTGACCTTTTTTAACCAA
>OMNV01016554.1:0-14625 GCA_900303265.1 Brotula barbata | reverse complement strand
CAAGGATTTTTATTTTTTTTTGGAGCAGCAATGATCATTTGAATTCCAGCTAACTGGTTGTTTTGCTGGTCCTTCTTTCTTACTTTCTGAAATCAACAAAATAAATTCCTGTCAAATCTTGGAGAAACACCAGCACGGATAGTTTTTCAAATGCAAAATATGAAATTATTAGCAGTGTTCTATTGCCTACATACTCTTAGTGGATTATTTACTTTCACTATGGAAAAATATTTTGACACACACGATCGATTCTGGTACTGACAGAGGGGAGCGAGGGAAGGCGGGATGCCCTGGTGACGGGCTGCTTCCTGTCAGCTACGGCTCATTGTTCATGCAGGGACCAAACTGTGACAGTAATCTGATCAGACACACACGCACACACACAGTTCTCACACTGAGTTTAGTGTGTCAGGTGACATTGTGTCATTGTTCTTGGACATCAGCTCTGGGCTAAGGCCGTGCAGTTTAAACAGGCTGGTTACTTTCCTCCGAGTTCAGTACAAACTTCCTCTATGTGAATCAGTGTTCCCAAGAACGTAACACTCCCCCCCCCTGATTCTTTTTGGTGAGTAAAAGTGAAACCCACTTCACACCCACTTCTTTTAACTCAGTGACTCAGCGCTGAGGGCCTCGCATTTCAGTTAACAGGTTACTGTCGCCGAACCGCAGCAGGAGGTTTGACGTTAGACCAGAAGCTGCGAGCTAAATATGGCAAAGTAATGGCTTGTTAATGAACTGTTTACTGACGTAAAACTACATATGGACAAAATGAGCACTTTTCAAGGCGTGTACCTGAGCCGTGTACTTTGGTTTGATACACTGTGGAAAGTACAGCCAATAAAAGGTGAATCAATACTATTGTATGTAAATCTGTAGAGTATTTGCAGTTCTGTGTAGCTGTTCTGCCCTCCAGCAGCGACACGGCTAATGAGAATCAATAAAAGGAAGATGACGTTACAGGAATTCAAATGTCGCTGCTTTTGCACACACACGCGCACACACACACACTACGCTCCATTTACGTCGGTCGAAAATGTGAGCGAGCGGTTTAGTGGTTAGAATTCAAATCTACATGAAGGCATCACATCATCAGAGTCCACCAGGAGAGGTCATCCAGGTGATGGTGTCTCCATGTATCGCTTCTACACGTTGGATTAATCATTTTACAATCACATAATCCTGGTCAGTAATCTTCGGTTTGAATATAATGTGTACATTGTGTTTGATTTTCAAACAAATTGAAAATCATTTATTGCCTTAATCAGACTAATGACAGTTTAATATAGATGTAAATGCTTGTTTTGAATGATGCTGTGTGCATTAATGCCATAGATCAACATAAAATATATATGTATCTTATATATGTCTTACAATGAGCTATCTGCACACAACTGTATCATTATTATTTGAATTTTGAGATACATGATAAGTTGTTGGTCTGGATTTTAATGATAAAATCCAGTTCCTGCTACTGAGTGCTGTGTCATGGAATCGTTGACTTGACAGGCCTTTATTGACACTTTGTTTACATGCACTCAAAAGTAGTTTTTCCGCTCTGTTATAAATGCCTGTAATACAATATGGTTCCACCATTTTCCATTTCTAGGCGAGGCGTTGCTTGTAACTACAGTTCTGGGACCAACATATCCTGCTGCTAAGTGCACTATATGCTCTAAATGTGTCTTTGGTATCTTTATTTTTAATAAAATGTTAATACTTTGGTGTGATAAGCCGGAAAAAGAAGAAGAGTGAAGTAGTATGAGGATGCTTGATGAAAAAAGTTTCTCTAAGTTTAGTTTTTAAAGTTTTTTTCCCAGGGAGCCTCGGAGTCAGTAAGACAACAAAGTAAATCCACTCATGGGACAATGCATAGATAATTGCGTGGAGCTTAAGTGCGTCATGTGTGTACAAGCCCTGGGTAAAGGGTAATTAAATACCTGCTCAAATCCCATGCACTTTATCCTTCAACATGAAATATGAAGCTGTCACACACAGAGCTAATCGTAGACAAACGAAGGAAAACGTCTCTGAATGAAGGAGGGCAGAGGAGGAGAAGAGTAACTTCAAATCCCTGACTGAAAATGATCATTTCTTATTTCATTTGTTCCATTTAGTGAATTATTGACAAGGGGGACATGACCTACAATTTATTACAGTATATTCATCAGAAATATATAAATTTGATTGCAAAAACTGGCGTTTTTCATATGTGGCTTAATTCATCCTAAATCAGATGACATGTCCTGGATCCACTAATCGTGTTAACTCTAGTCAATTTAGTCCCCACCTGAGAACTTGATTAGATCAGACTGATTAATTTATCCAGGATAATTGTGCATTCTTGCGTCCACATTGATAGTAGACAGATAGTCCAAAGTGTCATCACACTCACTTTAGGTTGGTGGCAAGCACTGTATGTAGCAAAAACAGTGTGTGATTCTCAAACGTACTGCATATTCGTACACTTCCGTCGAACTACACTGACACAGATACATCTAGTTTGGTTACATCATTTCTGTGTATCTTAAATTCCTTGTATTTAGTTTTGAGTAATGTCTGGATTATAATGACAGACACCAAACGCTGGATTTGCTTAATTTGAAAGGTTGCTTAATCTCACTGCACATTCAGTTGCTGAACATACCTTTAAATTCAATGTGTGTGTGTGTGTGTGTGTCTGTGTGTACAGGATCTGTCCTGTGCTTCTGTTTACCCTCCTGTTTGAGGTCTTAGTCTGATGCCTTTGTCAGCTTCTCAGTGTTGAGCAACTCTCTCCAGCTTCTATTGCGGAAGGAATAATTGTACATTCACAGTACGCCACTCTGTCAATATTGACCCTGCAGAGCAAGAACACTTCAGCTTCATCAAACAGCCGATAAGGATGTTAACAGAACGAGAGAGAGAGAGAGAGAGAGAGAACATTCAGACTGCATGAAAATATAGCCAAATGATTCTTACACGCATGTACTGTATATTTACACACATACAACATGTGGAAAACCAGAACATAGACAAACATGTTGTGTAACACTTTGTGCTGTGTTTTCTAGTGTGTGCCTCTATGATATGCATAACAATATGCAATATAATTTTGTGATGAAATTAATTATAAAGACGTCCATATGCAGTGAGTGTCTTAATGAAAAAAATTCCAAAATAAACTTCCAAAAAAAATGTAAGATACTTGGATTTTTCTGATCACTAATTTTAATGTCAAAAAGCTTCCAACAGTAAAATGTAAAATCTTAATAGAAGTCACAATTAGTCACAGAAAAACAAACATAAGAGCTTTGTATAACCTTTGAGTATTTAGGCCATGTACCGTTTGAGACAACAAAGTTGTAATATTTGGAAAAAAGAGGTGTGTCATTAGGAGAAAGCCATTGTTTCGAGAAATATGTTGCATATAGTTGCCCAGAAAATAGAAAGTTTTTAAAACTCTTACACATTCCTATAAATATACAGTATAATAACATCAGATATGAGCCTGACCAATCAGCAAATGCTGCACAAAAAAGCTACGACCAATTTAACCCCACTAAATCAGGACACAAACAGTTATTTGTTTAATGTCCATTTTTAAATTGTGCTTTATCATTTGTTGTCTTATGGTGTAATACTATGTGACATTCCATCTCCACCCATCCAGCTCATCATGAAATCTGGGGTTACCGAACGATATAAATCAGCTCTAACCTGAAGAATGTACAAAGAAAGGTGTGGAGTGTAACAGGACACACACCACGTTCAGTCTCTTCATCAACAAACAAACATCAACAGCCTGCCAGCTACGCCTCCCACTTCATTTCACAGCTAAGGATGTTTGTGACTGGAAAAGGAAATCCGATTAAATAATCTTTGTTTTTAAGATCTCTGATTGGCTGCTGTGTGTTGTTCGGGTTATTGTTAGATAGGTAAGTAAGTCCAAACTTGTACAGCTCTCTCTCTCACTCGCTCTCTCCCTCTCTGAGGAGAGAGAGAGAGAGAGAAAGAGAGAACTAATATATTGCGCAGTTCACTTAATATACATTGAGCAATCAGACTCAGGACAGTCTGCCAGGTGAGGTAATCCATGAGAGATATCTGATATCTATATATACTCTATATATGATGTCTACATGCCTGAATAAAGCACTTTACAATCAGGTAATCTTGGTCTGATCCATGGAATAAACTTACTGTGATTTATTATCATTTTAACTGCACTAAGGGGATTGCATTACATTTGAGGGAAAAAAAAGATTTATTGCCTTTATCAGGGAACAATCAAATTTTTACCACGCATGTATATATGCTGTATTGTTCACAAAGGCTCTATTCATGGTCTGTATCCTTGCATGTCATGTGGTCATTGACGTTTGAGGCCAGTGTAGCATTTGAGCGTGAGGACAAGAGATCCAAGTTTTATTCCTTTGTTCTCGTATTCTCTGGACAGGAGTGATTTAAAGCAAACAATCACAAAAAGAAATGTCGGGTCTGAGAAATTCCACAATAATTCCAATCGATAGCCCTCTGAAAGCTAAATTCTCTAAATGTATGCAGAGTCACTCGTTTAATCTGTACTTTCCTTGTACACCTTGGAACATTTCAATCCAATCAATCTCCAACTAGAGATTTGAATCTTAACCTAGATAGATAAATCCTGCCCTGAAATAAAAATAGACGATAAGAATCTCTCTGCGTAACTTTCCGATAATGTTGAACTTTAACTCCGTTTGCTTTTATGAGCTCTGCCTCATGTTGACAGTCTTATCTGCTGCTACTTCCTCCACACACATTTGTCACGTAGGCTGAGAGAACAACCCAGTCTGGGCAAATGACAACAGTCCTGTCAAATCTTCGGCACGATTCTTCAGTAGATTTTACAGAAAATGAAAATATAGTATGTATATGATATTCATACGTGTAGATGGTTATCAACCCACAATCCTCTGCTGGGAGCTTCTCTCAGAGTGATCGTGTCTCTGTTGTGGTGGAAGGTGATTTCGGTTGCTGTCAGTTGTTGTTTCCAGTCTGGTCTGACTGTAAAATCCAGATTAGGAGATTGTTTTTAGTTGCAGGTTGTAAATTTGTATGCATCTTATCACATTAGACGTTACCAGATAGTTTTCGTATTTGACACAAAGCTCATAATTTAATATCAGAGGGGCCTACATGTATAAATGTCATACTGTTATTATTGGTATTTATCTTTTTACACTCTGCCTCAGCAAACATACAGTACAAATATAAACTAAACTTGTACAATTTTCCTAACATGCATGTCCAATACATTTGGGACGAAATAAACATTACAATTCAGAATATCTTTAACACTTTCATATTCCAGGAATTCCTTCAAACTATGCTGTTTACTGCCTCGTAATCCTTATCTTATATTTGCTCTTTAGTCCTATGACATTTTTCCACTTTGAACCTGTATATTTGTGTTACCTGGATACGTGACCACTGTTTTGGTGTTGCGAAAGGAGCAATTCATTGGAAATTAAAATATGAAGATTAGTCAAGAAGGCAGAACTGGAAGTTACCCAAGCATTTCTCCACAGATAAATCATAAATATCTCATCAGCCACTGTTGAGTTTCTCAGCCAAGATCAAACATCATCTCGCCTCAATCAGGTTGTTGTTTCTGTGTTTGTTTTCCCAATACAAATAAAGTCTCCACCGATGCTACTGTCGCCAACCGATCGCTCTAATTCTACCGTCGCCTTGTTGTTTCCTTTGTCTGTGTTTGCTGAGTGACTCAGCGTGTACAGCTGAATACATATTTACCCTCCGATGACATTTCAGAGCAGGAAAAACTTACATACACTTTGATCACTGGTGCGTATCTCGTTTGTCATTTGTCTCATTTGTCATTTAACTTTTACTCCTTTTGACCACTACTAACAGTGGGGACAGAAACACACAGTATTACACACATACACACAGATTTGGCTCATTGTTAAAATATTTCTACAACTGTACTACTTCAGTAAGTAAGTCTGTCCAATTAACATAAGAGGAGGTAAACTTTATGATTTGTAATCAATACGCATAAAATAGTTTATTAGTGCTCATCAAGCGCAATTGATTTCCTTGTTTAATTTGTATGCACTGTATAACCAAACTGAAATATTCTCTTCATTTGTCCAATTCTAGTGCAAAAGGCAAAACAGGGGAATTATCAGGTTTTTAAAAAGCCAGAAATCTACATCGCCTCTGTTGTTTATATGAATACATATTAGTAGTGGTATTATTAGTAATAAGCTCTTATACCTAAAGTAAAAATGTGTACTTTCCTGTCTTCGTACTTCCCGTGTGACAGTTCTCAATCTGGTCATTGCATCTTCATTTGGAAACCTGAGACTGAAAACAAAACTGAGCTACAAGTAGTGACGTTAGTGCCTTAACTACTTTTTTGAGTAGCTTGAAAGTAGCACAGCTATTTGGAAAACAATGTAGCTTTTCGAGTATGTTATTTTTTTTTGGTTTTTGACATAGAAGCTAAACTACTCTAGGTTTACAGATTTGGACGGGGAAAAAAACCGAATACAAAACAGAGATTTTGACCTGGCCGGGCTCAATATTGATTATGTGTACAAGTGAAATAAAGTGAAAAAAGTGATCACTTCATCCTGTATTTTCCTCATCTTTTGCCCATTTTACCGTGATACACTGTTTTTAGTGATACACCCCTTATACCATAGGGATTCTAGTGCTTCTGAAAGTGAGACAGAGGAAAGTGATGAAGAAAAGGTTGAATTGCTGCATCTACCGTACAAAGTCGACTGTAAGGTGTCAAGAAGATGCAGTTTCTGTACCTGTACCATCAGGGGTGAAGCATCTACTCGTTTTGTGCGATCCTAATAGGGTTTTGGAGGGGAAAGCAAAAATTATTTGCAAATTTAGCACATAGCAAGGGATAACCGTATCTGATCCCCTAAGAACTAATGTAACATCTTCTGAACACACACACACACACCTGCACACGGGGAATCTACAGTCGCTGTATCTCCGTCTGCAGACATGCTGTGTCAGACAGCGCGATCAGGGACAGACCATGGTGCTACAGTAAAACCTCTCACCCACTCAAACCACCAGACCTGAAGAATCCCAAACAGCACTGTAAACTATCTGCTGCTTGCTCAACGTGTGTGTGTGGGACTGTCAGTCCAATTGCAACACATGCCATTCCTGTTTTTCATCAGAGAGCAATAACTCTTCTGCAAAACACAAACAGATGGGTAATGACAAGATGGTGAGCAAGAAGCTGAGAGTAGGAGATGGAGGGAAAAGGAAAGAGAGAGGAGGGGAATTCATTGGTGCATTTAGGCAGATGTACAGTCCCTTCACCCCACTTCACGTTTTCCACATTTTATTATGTTTATGCAGCTTTATTTAATATAGTTCATCTCCTCTGCATAATAATGCAAACAAAATGCCCCATAATGACCAAGCAAAAAGTTTTAAATATTTGCACAAATGTAATGGAAATATCATATTTACAGCAGTATTCCTGTAACTCAGTACTTTGTTGAAGAACCTTTAGTAGCTGGCCCCCTTGCATTTGGGGGGTTTCTGAAATTCTTGTCTACAGATTTTCCCAAACTACATCGTTGCATTTTATGTTTTGTTTTTTTTACTTACTGTATATAAATATGGGGTTATTTTCAATAGATGTGCAAAAAAATCCAAAATTGTCTTTTCAATTTGTCCAATTCGAAGACTGAATAAGAATAAGGCTGTAAATGGACAAAATGTGGAAAATTGAAGGGGTCTGCATAGTTTCTGAAGGTGAAATCAAAATCACAAAATCACAGAACAGTCAATGTGGAGTGGATGAGGGGAAGGAAGAGGGGAAAAGGATAGAGGAAGAAAAATTAAGGATACTTGCATACAAACAATGATAGATAAAGAGCAACTTCAGGAAGAGGAAGTGAGATATAGGGAGAGAGAAAAATGAGCCAAAGAAAGAATGGAAACAGTGGGTGGACTGCTGAGACAGAGGGCGTAGGGATACAGAGACACAGACTGTAAACAGCCGTATATCAAGATTTCCCCATGGTGTTTTGATGGAGACTGGTGCGTTACAACATTTTTGGTCAATTATGTCTCCATGGATACATTTTTGGCATCAGGCATGGATGAACAACGCACCCTGTGACGTTATGTAATGCGTTCGTATGGTGCGAGAGACCACAGTCGGGAATAATGAGCCAGAAAAACACACATCAACACACACACACATAGAGAGAGAGACAGAGAGAGAGAGAGAGAGAGAGCAATCATTCATCTAGTCTTTGCTTCTGTAGACACAATTCTGCTCCAAGGTTTTTCCATGATAAGAAACACAAGCAGATCGCTATGAAAAAAAAAAAACAGCCCGGCAAATCACTTTTTCTCACACTTTGACTGATGTTATTCAAGTTAAATCCAATTTTCCTTTCTTCATACAACTTGCACAAGGATATTCTACATGACAGTGTATCAGTTGCACTGGCATCTGATCATGGTCATGGCAAAGGCACAAAAAAGTGGTATTAGTTACACTATATTTTTCCCTCAGAGAGATTCATGAAGTAAACAAACGTAGGGTTATGAATCATAGCGCCCTATTTAAGCGATCTATCCGTCTGGCTCAAGTCCATTTTGCTATTTAAGCGGCGCGTATTCTTGGCACAAGGTGATGCTCAGGGTACAAAAGGGTTGGATTTAGGTCTCCTAATCAGTCATGGGGGGTGTTTTGGGCAAAACATAATTTGAACAAGTCAGAGTGTCACCTGCCATTCCCTTTAAAGGCCAAGTACGCCTATTTTCTGCCATCCACACTGATTTTTGGATGTATTTCAACGGATGAAATATTCATCCAATGGCAGAAGGACACGTCTGTGCTTTCCATCTACGCTTTGCAATCAAACGCTGTTCTTCCAATGTGGGAAGGGAGTCACCTCCACTAGCTGTGTGACACACAGTTCCTTATATGGAGATCACTCCCAGATTTGGGGGGAGTGAACCCCAACACACCTATGAGCGCAAAACATAGCGGAAAATGTTTTGCTTGTGTTTCACACTAAAATTATCAATCCAGGTCTTTTTATTGTGAAACATTTATTGTGATCTTTTAGCGCAGGTGTGTTCCATTTAATAATACAGATAAACAAAGAAAACTGGACCCTTTGTTTTTTTGACTGGCAGTTTGTATATACAGTATATACATATATGTCTACACATAGACAGACAGATAGATATTGATGTATAAAAATGATTCAATAATAATTCACATGCTTTCTTTGTTTAGTGTGAAATGGAGCAGCGTCTACGAAAGCAGGTCTAGATGAATAAGTCTCGGTGTAGTGTGTGTGTGTGTGTGTGTGTCTGTCTCTCTCTGAGTGTTTGTGCGTGGTGGCATCATTTACCCTCTTAAGGCTTATTTACAGTAACTTAATGACAGGACCACAGGCATGATGATACGTCACTAGAACACATTAGGCACACATACACGGAGACAGGCAGAGGGTCAGTTTACAAGCTCAGTGTGACTGTGGTGTATTTAAGCATTTAAGTGTCATAAACAACAAAGCCTACAGCAGGGCCGATCTCTCAGATGAGAGGCAAAATTGCCCTTAATGGAGTGTAAAAGACTGCACAGGCAAACAGCGAGTTTGGAGTCTGCAGGCTAACGTCAGACAGCGGCCTAAACACTGTTTTAAGGGCTGAAATTACAGTTTAACTGCTGCTGTGTCTACGAGCAACATGGCAATTTCAGCAATCGGCAGTGTTGTGAGCTGAAAAGAATTTATTCATTCATTGCTCATTTTGACAGCGGAAGGAGCAGAGTCTCCTTCTGAGCGATAGAAGGCCTCACAAAGACAAAAACTATTTAAAGCATCCGTCTGGCATTTAAGGATGTGCACTTGTTCTGCATCTTGTCCAAAGCACATGTACAGCCTGTGTCTCAATATTTATTTAGCTGAAGACGGGATCGGGTGTTTCTTAGAACGATAATGCAATCCTGAAATGCGATGTTGTGGAGCTTTGGTTAAAAAAAGAAAAATGGTGGTCGGCCAGTTCGATTCCACTCGTATTTCTGTACCTGCAGCAGCTGTACATCCTCTCTGTGTTCTTGTCAATAACAGTGCTGGATGAAATATCTCAAAGTTGTACTAGAGTAAAAGTACAGACAATCCATTTAAAAATGACTTAATTAGTAATATAATTGAAACATCAGAGAGAAAAAGAGTAAAAGTTATTGTTAATTCTACTTCATTTGACTTGTTGTGATGGTCAAGGACTGCAACAGGCACGCACGCTCGACTACACAAAACCCTTTCTCTTCTCTCTCTATCTATCTATCTACCTCTCTCTGTCTTTCTCTTTTCTTATGCCACCGCTCTTTGTTTTTTTTAGGAGAACTGACTCATGCATTTTCAGTTTTAGGCTGCACATGTGCCGGGTGGATTATGACACATTTGCATGTACTTCTCTGTACATTCTGTATGTACTGTGGGTGTCTGTGGGTGTAAACCACAGACACACTCCCAGAATCAAACCCAGTACACCTGGGCTTTTGTGTGCGCTAACAAAGACTTTTATCAGCAGCTTATGACAAAGCCGTCCACCACTGCTAATCAATATTTCCTTATCAACGCCTCCACAAAACCGCAATCATATGCTAACACCATGTGCTAGCCACTTCACAATCCCTCCATGGGCTAACATGAGATAACATTGGTGCTCAGCTATCATTAGTGCTCCGCTAGCACACATTAGGCTATTATTAGTGGTTTGCTAGCAGGTATGCACGCTTGAAGTTGAGCTCTATCTGGAGTTTGTTGATATAAGGCAAACCTGGTGACTAATGATGGAAAGTGTCCAAAGACATTCCTTAGGGGAGCGAAAGTTTCTCAGTTATGAGTTTACAGTGAAGATGTTTTTATGGTTTATAATTATATATTACACTAGTCAAACCCTAACCCTAGCCAAATGCTAATCGTTTCCCACTACTATCTAATGCAGGAGGTCTGCGGCCCCCTGATGGCCCCCCACCTCACATCAGATGTCCCCAGGAGACTGGTAGCTGCTGAGACAACCAAATAGGAGCTGCGTTTCCAGCAGCCTTGCACTATTTGGTAAACACAAGACGGCAGCGCTAAGCCTGATGAATGTAACCAGGTGAATGACCCATGTGTGCCTGATCTGCAGGAGTGCAGTGCGTGATGATGGATAGATTGTGTGTGTGAGAGTGTGTGCTTACGTTGATAACATGATGACAGCTTACAAAGAGCTGACTTGTGAATGGAGGTTGCTTAACACTAAGCATCGCCCGTGAAACAAAACACCACCAACTTGTATTTAAAGCTTAATTTTGTTGCTTAGTCTGAGTATTTTCTACCTTTTCTATTTTCTTCCTTCTGCCTCATTATGAGAGCCACGATGTCTTGTAGTTGCATCGCTCTAGTCTAAAGAAACAGGAAGCGACAAAGTTGATTTAAGTGCTGTAGTTCGGTCTAGTTTTAAAGGATTTACTTTGGATTGATGCTTGAAGACCAAGCATCCACCTCTCTCTCTCTCTCTCTCTCACACACACACACACACACACACAATATCTTACCTGCATGCCTTATGAATTGAAATGTATTTTCACATTAACTATTAATCATTTATGTGGTGATTTTGTGGAATTTGAAACATTAATCAGGAGTGGTGTAAGAGACCGGGATGCCTCACTGACACGCTGCCTGTCTGCTGTGTGGTACATGATTGTGTTTAGCTGGAGCGGTGTGATTATGGTGATGTATTACCAGGAGCTGTTATGGTTGGAGCTGACAGCTGAGGCCAAACATTTTCATACAGACCTGTTTGGGGGAAGCAGAGACACTCTCAGGTTTGTTTAAGCAGAAGGAGCTTTGTCGCACTCTTTCATAATCTCTCTGCACGTCTAACTCCCCCGTCCCTCCCCGTCCCCCTCTGTTTTTTTTTGTCCTTGCTGTTTCAACCTAGGTGGGCTCTACAAACTGCTCTTCACCCCGACTCTTCTCCTTTCATTTTTCTTCCCTTTCTTCTTCTCTTTTCTTCCCCTCTCAGGTGCAGACACTTAATTACTGTATGGCCTCAATACAGTCTCCAGTTACCCCTAATGTACTGCCTTTAAACTGGGATCCTGTGTTTGTTTGTGCTGTGCATGTGTGAGTGTCTGTGTGCCACACATACAGTATATATACTGTATATATATGTACAGAAAGTGTGTGTGAGTGGGGGAGTGGGAGGTGTATTGATTAACGTGTGTCTTCTCCTCTCCTTTGTCATGAGCATTTGAATAATACGAAAGGAGATAAAAGGGAAGAGGAAACCACAGACACACACACACACACACACACACACACACACAGACTGTCAGGAAGCAGCTCCCTGAAATGAAAGACACGTTTCTAGAACAAGGACAGCAGATGCCTGGAAAACAAAGCACTGTGATTAGTCGCCTCTGTTGAACAGGACGCTTCTGAAATTCCAGCATATGTTGAGGAATGATGGAGCCTGACTGCAGTACGGCGCAGTAACTATCTCAGGAAAATACAATCTCCTGGTTAAAACACTTACTAGACGGTAAATAAATACACAAATACAGGCCTAAGGCTTCAACAGACATGGCACAGGCACAGAGCCGCGACAAATTTGCCTGTACGCTCGCCTGGTACTCAAATATGACATCTCAAAGTCGTTTAACTAGTTGTGTACACATTTTGTCAAACAGTCTGCAGAGGGAAAAACTGAATGCATGAAAAAAAAGAAACAACCTCAGATAGCAAATAGCAGAGTCTGGTTCATTTTACTACAAGGTAACACAATAAGTCAAGTTTTTTTATTTGTTTCTTTAATTTACAATTGGTGCAGTTGAATGTTTATTATTTGATTGTGTATTTAATTTTTATTTTAAGTTTTAATATGATGTTTTGTGTCTTTATTTCTGACATTTTAAGATGCAATTAATAAGAACGTGTACAATACACAGCACTATATGATATATGATGTGCCCTCTCTCTCTCTCTCTCTCTTCTTTCACCGCTTCTCACACTTTGACGCTCGCTATTGATGAGTAGAAATTGAAGCTGGTATTTGATTAAAACTCTTAAAGCATCTTGGCAATTATTACATTACTTCAGTACATTTTACACAAATCCCTTTAACTTTGTCTTGCATATACTGATTTACTGAGGTTTTCTTCCGTCTGGCCAAACAACCATTTACTGGAGTTATATGATGTGAAGTGATCCTTTCATATTAAAATAATGCACTGCTCATGTTCATCAGTCTCATCCAAGGCCACACACAGAAAGATCCAGAGCCAGATCTGCCTCGCCACATGTTTTCTCTGTTTGGATTGCAGTAAACGATGAAATACTCCACATTTAGGAAAAAATAAAAAAAAAGTTAGTTGGAACATGTTGAGCTAATGTGTAAGTCTCGATAATGATTGACTAGATCTGCTACTTATTGAACAGAAATGCATGCAGTTAAATATTTGGCTCTGCTTGGAGGCAGGGCTGAAGTGTGCATGTGAACGCCCTCAGCCAAGTTGTGTTGATGTAGTGCCAAGCTGTTCGCATTGTAATAAAAAGCGATTAAGACTGACGCAGATCATTTATTTCTAATTTTATAGCTTTGTAGTTGTTATTAGGCAACTGAAAATGACAATATCCGCAAATGGGAAGTGGGACGAGATACGATCCTCGTGCTGTTTAGGCTCAGACCAAAGTACTGGAAGAGAGGAGAAATCCTCCTTAACAGAGGTATAAAATGGTTATGGAGCACGACAGCAAAAGTGAATCCAAGAGGATCTTATGTAAACTGTGAAAGTACTCAAGTCTGTGCTCTTGATTCACATGCAAATCCTGACGCACAGGATCCCTGGTTGCTCTTTTAGTATATAATCTTTCTCATCAATATCAAGCAATTAAATGGTGAAATAAATAGAGAATGTACATTTTAACACAGGATATGTGGATATGAAGCTATTGTGTGTGTGTAGGTGACTCTCTATCTTTTCTTGCCACAATGAATCATATAAACATTAGAACAGGCCCAAACTTCCATTTTAGGAGACGTGAGGGGATGCCTATTTTATTGTCAGAGTTCCACTTTTTACGTCTCTCTGTGGATGCTGTGATCATTTGAGAGACAAATGTAAAGCTTCCTAATGTTCACACCTCACCACAAGCAGCCAGTCGCTGCGTGAAGTGGGCTTGTCTTGGTGGAGTGGTGGACTTGGAGAGTTACAAATTTTGTTGCGCACAGACCACCCTGAATTGGCCTCTGGAAAGGGGGTTTCCACATCCCCGATCGGTGTGTTGGATGAGGGATGATTCTCAGACGTTCCTTTGCTTTTTTTTCCTCTGTATCCGACCGAGGAGAATGACTGGGTACACAATCAGGGTCTCTCTCTGTCTCTTTCTCTCTCACACACATACACATGCAGACACACACGCACTGTCTCTGTCTGGTTAACTGGATTTGTAGGTATTTTCCCAGATTTGATGGTAGCCCACTCCCCTTCCCCCTCCCCTCTCTCAGCAGTTCAGTATTCCCAAAACATTGTTGACGATCAACCTTTTCTAAATTGGATCAACCGAGTCTCTTTCTTGCTTG
>OMNV01016552.1:0-14188 GCA_900303265.1 Brotula barbata | reverse complement strand
ACCAAATGTCAGGCTTAGAAATTTGTTATGAACCAGGAATGTAATTAGATACATCATTTGCTTAATTGGCTCTTCCTTAAATCCTTGCTTGATGGTTTCAACAGCTAGAGGGTCCTGGGTTCAAATCCGGCTCGTTGTGAATTTTGCATGCAGTTTTCCTCCCACCTCCAAAGACATGCAACTTAGGGCGAAGAGGAGTATCTGAATCAACCATAGATGTGAATGGGAGTGTGACTGTCTAACAAACTAACTAACAATAGTGTGGCTTGTATTTTCAGACAATGATTATTTGAAGGTCATATTATATTGTTCTATATATTCTATGCTTCCTTTATCATTGTTTTTGTTATTAATGTTATTGTTTTGTTGTAATTAGGTACTGGATGACTTTAATTTCCTTCGGGATTAATAAAGTGTCTATCTATCTATCTATCTATCTACTCTTGCCTCATCTTCCATTCATAGTTGTTAATTTCAATTTATTCTGAAAAATTGTGAGGCTGAAAATTTTTGGACAATACTGGTATGAATATTTTTTTACACATATGTAATTTAATTTGAAGAATTTTTACAGGTCTACAATATCTCTAGCTGGGCAAATTATAGGCTGTAGTGGCCTTATTAATCCTTATGATTGTAACACAATTAGTGGCCAAATATTTGAACAATCATTCTGAAAAAATACTGAAAATACTTGAACTCTTCCCAAGACCCCCAGGGACAGTCCTGACAAACACATGGGTCAGATGTACAGAAACATGTCCTGTATGTAAGTGCAGGACTGTCAAAAGTCCCTGAGTCGTCCCTTGGCCCCCACCTGTCCACTGCATCATTCCAGTGGTCAGCCATGACCGTGGAATTAACATACTGTAAATCTTAGAGCAGCACGCTGGGGCTGATACACAGCTTTGTTTCCAGGCGTTTAATGGCCACATACATCAAAACAGTCTGGCAGCCTTCCTGCTGGGTGTCGAAAACAAATGACCAATTTGAAATCCATTATTTATAGAATCATGTTGGACCTAATATAATAATAGTGTATTTGTGAGTCTCAGAGCTTAAGCCCAAAATAATGCTCGGGCTGGCGGTGGCCAAATAACGCCATGAATATTGCATGTGCTAGCATATGTTTGGAATCATCTTTCCAGCTACTCCCCTCAACAGCCTGCAGAAAATAAGGTGTAATCTCTCTAAGTGAAAAGTTTAGAGGCGGTGTAATCAAAGTGCAGAAAAAAACAAAAAACAGGCATCCATGATGTCTGTTAGCCGTGGTGTGGAGGAGTGGGAGGTCGGGGAAAAGACAGGAGGAGAAGCTGCAGATAATGGTGACGAGACTTCATCTAAACTGGGCTCATCTCTGTGGAGCCCTGAGTGTTTCACATCGATCACCTGAGTGTTTCTCATCAAGACTGAGTAACCCCTCAGCTACTTTGAGACAAGGTGTCCTCTCTTTGTTAGATGGACCGCAGACAGAAAAAAAACAGACGGATCGCACCGCACACAACAGAGTCCAACCGCAATGTTCGTTTTTTTCTGTAATTAAATATCATATTATGAAAGCGGTTTGAAGGATCACACTTTTACCAATCAATCCGAGGTGATCTGAGCTTTTGTGGCTCAACGCATTAGTTAGTGATATGATGGTATGATGGTGAGAAGGGAACATTACGGTGTTTATTCTCATCTTTCTTTCCAGATCTTGTCCATGTGACATTTAGCATCATGTGACATCTTGTTCTGGTGTTCTTGTTTCTGTAGCGTTAAGAAAAATAAATCCAAGCCTTTTAAAGACATTTTAATGCCAATCAGGATGAAAGAAAGAAAATATCTTAGACCACATCTGTTGATGTGGTACCAAAGGATTAGAGCTCAGAGAAGTGGAGGTCACAGAACAAAGTCAAAGAAATGCCAAGGATTTCTTGACAGATCTCGGCAGCCACATTTGGGATTCCACAGGTTTGATTCCCATTGCAGAGCGAACAACGGGCCTCATAATCACAGTCTTTCCTCCACGTTTCATTAGACGTGTAACAGCGCAGCATCACATAATAATTATCATATTCACCTTCACCTGCTTAAATACCGGCAATGACTAATTTACAAAGAAGAAGGCCAAAGGGGAAACTGTTCATTCTTTTACAGAATGTGGACGTCTTTCATTTAATTTGTGGCTAACAAGCTCATTGGTGATAACGGGTGGTATCATGTTCATATCAGATAGTTATACTAAGTGCAGAGGTGCACATCAATTTTTTAAATCCCCTACTAAAAATACCAGTCAAGCTATGCTAATGTGGATATTATGCACTGTGATACTGCAGTCAGAGCAAAGGAGAGGAGCAAAATATTTAAAACACAGAAATGAAAACGCACAAAATGCAGATGTGCTGGAGTGACACGATGAAGTCGCGGCGCACAGTACCTCCATCGAGACAATCGACTATACTGGAACTCCTCCAACGGGAAAAAAGGAATTCCTTCGTCATTTGTCAAAAGAGAGGAATAAAACGTATATCCATCCATCCATGCTCCATACCCACTTAACCTGCCCACGCCTCTGAAGAGAGCTGGGGGCTACGCCAGTGGTCATTGGACGAGAGGCACAGCAACACCCAGCCTGTTCATCACAGGGCTAACACACACACGAGCACACACACACACAAAATTCACCTAACCTGTGTAGAATCCTTCACATGGAAGAGCAAGAGGAGCAGACAAAATAGCTCCTCCCTCTTACTTCATCTTTTATTTATACATCTGTTGCTCACATTGTTGAAGCTCTCATGCATTCATCATGACAAGATGGACGATGTGATGGCTACGTACAACTCAACATACACACACGCTGCTTCCCTGCATGGATCTGAGTCCATTTAATTTAGTTTTAAACCCTACTTTCACTGCTCTTCACATAAATAATACATCATAATAATCTTGTCTGTGCTACCGCTGTGGGTCCAGGGTCAAAATGCTTTATAGCCGAGATCCAAGCGCACTTCCTGTTAGCTCTGCGGTGCCGTGTATCACTCAGGAGAGGAGTGGAGTGTGAACTCTGAGTCAAGCTTTAGTTTCCCGTTGAGTCTAAGTGATCCACTCCTGTTTCTTTTCCACGGATTTATTTGGGATCCAGACCTCTAATTCTTATTCTAACACGACCCAATTCAATAAAAATGAATTTGGTGAACTAACACGAGCATTTAACAGTAAGTTAGATGTTTGTATTACAGATTAGCAGCACACAGACATAATAATGACATCGTTGATATTCTAGCTGGATGCGACTCGTTGTTGTCACCGTCCACACAGCCTATTACCTTTTCTATTACTCAGTTGATTGATTCTCAAACTCTGTGTCTAAACAGGAAAATATGAACTTTACATAAGCCGTGGAGGGGAATTAATTAAATCCCAACTCATTTTCACAGTCACAGTGGTTGCCTTCTAAAGCAGTTTAACTGATGAGCCTTTTTTTTTTTTTTTTTTGGTTTAGCTTAGAAGCACAACAGAGATGGAGGAGCTATTTTAAATGCCATCTTTCACTCCATTCATCTACATTTACAGATACTGAATAAGAAATTTTAACAGAACAATAAACTCGTGAAATTTAATACTGTATCATGTAGATAATTTTTTAATCAAGCGTATACAAACAGATAGGTTAGAGGGAGCAGCTCTACAAAGAGAGGCAAAATTACAGGGAGACTACAGAGAGCGAGACATCAAATATTGATGATTATTGCGCCCAGTGAAAGACGGGCAGGAAAGTTCAGCAAATTAGGGGGAAAAAAAGAAGGAAACAGACAACGAGAGACTGGATTTCAGTGTTTGTGCAGGTTGGGGAGGTAATTTCATCTCTCCTTGGTATTCATTGTGAAAGCATTTCATCATTTGATAATGTTGGGAGAAATAATTAGAGGCACGGACCATGTCGAGCCCTGAACCCTAAATGGATAAGAACAAATGAAGAGGAGCAAGGCAGTCTGGGAACGAATAGGGAGTAACTAGAGAATGACCGCATCAGCCGTGCTTCACAAGGAAAAAGACAATCACCTTCCTATTCAAACCAGCACATCACCTCGAAAATCAACGGGGAGAGAGACGAGAGAGAGAAGAAGGAGAAGAATGAGTTGGACATAAACACATAACCATCAGGGTACAAAAAATATTAGGATAAGAACTGATGTTACGTACAAATAGAGATATGAAGCATGTTTCTATTTACATGCAAAAAATACTTAAAGCGCCTCACACCTGTGTTTTGCAGCGTGATGCTGTTTTTCATGAGTTCTAAACCAGTCACAGGGAAAACTATTGATCTATTGACTGACAGACCAAGACCTGGAGCGGCATCCATGGCTTCAATGATAAAGTAAAGCACACAGCAAATCAATCAGCTGCTGTGGAAAAAGGACCACATACCAAGCTGTCTGAGGTCCTCTGATAATGCTCAAGGTTAGCATGTGGCTCAGTTCTTCCGTTCCGACATCTTGCCTTCTTCTTCACACCGCCTGAGGAAATATTGGGGTTTTTCTTGTGGTTTAACTTAGTTCAGTATGTAATATACTTGATTTGATGTTATTTGGCTCTACTGGCGTTGTTAAGGTTCCACTTTGTGATTTTGTTGCTCCAGCCCCCAGACATGGCTACTGTAGACACATTTAGGTCGGCTTGGTTTTTTTCCGTATGAAATAGGACCAAACCGAGCGCTACGTGAAACATGGTGACAATTTAGCGGCCGATTCAGACCAAAGCACACAAATTGGATGGCGGGAAAACTCAAGACATTAAAAACACGTGTGTGTGTGTGTGTGTTAACAGGTGAGAGTAGAGAGAAAGATTCTGTCATCGAGTGTGTGTGTGTGACTGAATGAGACTGTCTAGGAGAGAGCTGGCAGCTCTTAAGGCAGGAATGCATGACAACGACAGCAATGACAGAGGGATCATGGGTGTGTGGAGTGGAAATGAGACATGAAGAACAAAACAAACAGACAGTGGGGTGTACGTTGGGGACGCTGGGTAATGGCCCCCGCTTTAGTGAGAGGGATAATATGTCAGCCAACAGCACGCGTCGAAGGACTTTGATTTCTTGTGTGAGGACACGCGTGAGGGTGAGTCTGTGTGTCAGCGACACATCCTGACGGTGCAGAGTGAAAGTGGGCCGTGCCTATCCTGTGCTCAGCTAACCTTCAAATGACATTAGGCGTCCCGTCAACAGACACTGAGCTGCTGCCAACATGATGTGATTTATTCAATTCTGGCGAGTAGCTGGGAAAACAGGATACAAATCACTTAGATGGAAGTGGCGGTTAAGGTGTGTGCGTCTGTGTGCTCGGTTTGCTGCGAGTGTGTATGCATCCATCAAAGCGTGTGTGTGCGCGTGTGACTATTGTGTGTGAGCCTGTATGAAGCGAGCAGCTGACACCAGATAAAGTTGCCTTCCTGGTGAAAGACGCAGGGGCGTAGCCGAGATTATAAGTCATCATCATTCAGGGGCATCCACCACATGCTGAATCTTTTCATGAGCTCTGGTGACTAAATACACCATTTCTAGCAATTTGAGAACAAAAATGAAGACCCTAGACTTTATTATTCTGATTCACATATGGGTCCTATATGTGGATATGATGGTATGATATGGTGAATTTTCTGATATCATAACATTTAAATCTTTGATTCATTTGTCGATAGCTGACAGATTATATTATCATTATGTTTATAATCTCTATTTACAGCAGGCTGGAGCTCCATGAAACCTACTCAAGGTCTACAAAGACACAAGACCATCTATGATGAGCATTAACACGGAGGTGTCTTATGATGTCATCATTGATTACATCTTACAGCGAAAGTCAAGGCGACCATAATTCTCACATTATTATTTACCTTTATTTTGATTTATTTTTTGTACTTGCTGATCATCTTCTCCTTTTATTGCTATTTTTCCACTTATTTATCTCTTCTGTTATTATTTCTGTTATTATTTCTTTCGGTGTAACCGTCTTATTATTCTATATCTTTATTAACACAGTATTTATTCTTATTTGGATTGCTGATCATATCTTATTCTGTGTACAATTGGGTATCTTCCCTAAGGCACCAAAATGCCTACAAACACCGCTGTGCTCTCACAGTCTGACTCAGTAGATGCAGCTGCTGCAGCAGTGCTCACCCACATCTGGCTTTGGCTTCATCTCACCATCATCACCGGGCAGATTTTTATGAATCCATGTTTAAATCCTGGGATATTCATATCACTGGACGGGTAACAAATCTGAGCAGCCAAACACTCGACAACAACATCAGTGATCTCACGACGCGTGCAGTGTTTCTAAATGAGCGAAGTATGATAGGTCAGGCTCGGTCTGTGGGGACCTGGCAGGAAACAGTAAGAAATGTAAGAAAAGCAACAGACTGAGCTGCCACTCGCTGGAGCACTTGTTAAGCATGTGCTGAGCTTCCATTGGAGCGACGAGGCGGCACAAATCATTCAGGGCTCGGCTCAGGGCACTCGTGGCTTAAGGTCTAAATGCCCTGACCCAGCAGACCAATGGAGAGGCTGTATAGTGGCTCCTCTTCCTCCTTATTGAGACACTGGGGGCTAAACGTCTGTTTGATCTTATAAGTAACACCCAAAAACTGGGATTAAATTGAATGTAGGGTGTGGTGGGAGGAGAGTAAACAGTCATATAAATATAGGAAACTGTCCGTATGTTCAGAGGCGTTTGAAAACTTGTCTTATCCTCTGATTAGGACCATAAATCTTTAAACTGTGGGATACAATTATGCCCGCCCATGTATTCGTCCTACTTGCCTTAATGGTTGCAGAGAAAAAAAACAAGACTTGGCTGCCTGTAAACACAGACAGTGTTTGATGGAACCTAAGAGAAGTCTGCGCCTTTTCCTGCTCATCAACTGTGTCTCATTCTAATCAGCATCCTGAACTGGATGCTTGTTACACCAGCTGTTCGCAATCTATATTATAAACATATACATACAGTACATATATATATATATACCTATAATTATATATATATACACTCCTGGGCCACTAAGGTGGTCCATGAGCCAAAATAGATTGAAAACCCTTATTCTGGAGAGGACCCACAACAAAAACAGAAAAACAAGTCTAATTATGGATTTTCTGGGCCCTAGTTGCACTAATTGCTCCACAAATTATTCACAAACCTTTCTACCACTTAAAGATGTAACATTTAAGTAACAAATACTGCTGGGAGCTGTCCCATCCTTTAAGAAGAACCACCATAAAGCTCCACTTGGTTCATGAGTCTACCACCTTCTTTGTTCTTATCCGTTATTACGCTGCAGTTACATAATCAGCTTTGACAAAATAGATCACTAAATTAGGTTGGTGGACTAACGGCTGACAAACCTCATTACTGTCTGTAACTGGGCGTCCACCTGTGTGCCTATGAGTGTGTAGACCGAGGCTCTAGATCAATCCGGTTGCATTTTCCACAGAGAGGAGCTTTGGAATTTACAAAGCAGAGTCACGGAGCACATAACATCCTTGAAGAGGAGCAGCAGCATTCTGAATACTTTACTTTGGACTTTTAATGAAGGGACGGGTGCATAAAAAAAAATAAATTCCTCTCTCCCCACTCCAGGCAGCATCCACTGAAGATCATTATCACTAATGATGGTCAATAAATTCTCATTCTTTGGCATAAATCTTATCCACAGAGGCCCTAATATTGAGTGGCCTGTCATTATGTATAACTAATAAACGTGAGCAGACGAACAAGTGCTCATACACACAATAAATATAACTTAAGAGTCTTAATGGAGACGGAGAGGGAGAACGCAAACAACTTCTGCAACCCCGATGAAGTCACACAGCGTTCGGCAGGGCGAACAGCTATCATTGTGTTCGGTTCAAGGACCGCTCCTTCCTCTCCTTCACTAATTTCTCACCGTAGATTAACAACCACAACAAATGACTGAATGAGCAAAAACAAAAGTCAAACGAAGACTCACCGCGGTCCAAACCGCGCACCGTGCTCATGACAGAGCTGACTGGAGACGAGAGGCTGTGCAAGGACGTTGACGATTTTCTTGAGATGATTTAGGAGAAACAGATTAGGCCGAGGAGCAGTCTGGCAGATCGTTAGTCAGGATGTCAGGACGAGAGATAAATGAAGTGCCAGCAGCGGAGTGAGACAGAACGGAGGAAAATAAAGGAAACAGAAAATAGAGAGTAGGAGACAAAGGAGGGAGGCTGGGCAGATACCGAGAGGATGGAAAAAGCTGACGGATAATAAGACTCTGTACGCCCTATTATTAGTAATAACATGACTTAAACGCGTGGTGTCATTGACATAAGGAACGAGCTAGAATATTAGAATCACAAACTAATATACAACACCAAACCTCCACACACGACCGCAGAAATGCAATGTGGAGGTAAACGGTAAATAAACTGTATTTCTATAGTTCTTTTTTAAAGCTCTTTACAATGTTTGTCTCACATTAAAACACAGACAGCCCAGGTAACAAGGGATTGGGGTGACGGTCAGAGACCTTCGACGTGGAGGAGCGGGGGATCGAACCGGCGACCCTTCGATCACCAGGCGGATGAGGTGGTAATTTATAAAACATTAACAAGATGTGGTGTTGAAAGCGTCACGTGGTGCTTTCATAAACACCACATCCTGGCCTCCTTTAGCAGGAAAAGGCCAAGAGACACACGTTATAAATCTCAGCACTCTCCATTTACACAACGTAATCACCGAAGTATTGCATAATATTGCCTATATTTTATGTGAAACATTAATCTTTTGGTCCAGCGGTATGTCATTTCAGGACATCATCATCATTAGGACGGTTAGGCAGGAGTAAATGTATTAGATAATACATTATATGATGTCAAAGCCCCTTCAGGGAAAAGGTGAGAGAGCAGATAATCAGGATAACCTTTAAATACACTCCACAAAGATAATGAAAACAGTAATACCTCCACTGGAACACACCCACACACACAAACACACACACACTGTACTATCAGCTCCTTTATCTGTCTTGCCTCCTGTACTTGTGTGGTGATGAGATCATTTTATCAAACGGAGGCCGTCCAGTCTGAGGACGCAGCACATTGGCTGAGACTCCTCAGAGGAATGACGTCCTCAATCAAATAACGAATGAAGTCGCATAATTGTATTGTGTCTAATGGAAGAATGAAAAACCGGTCCGTGCTTTCAATCTAATAGCGTTAGTGCACCGTCGTCAATGTACCATCGCTCGTTACAGGCACGCTAATGTACGCCGATTCGAGAAATCAATCGTTTTTTTTCTTTTCGCAGACTTCATCTAAACACCATAATCAGATTGAACGATATAACACAAGTGAAGGACTGCAAACCATTCATTGCTCTATAATGGACATCAATATTCTGCAGGCGTGTCATCATGTACTTTCCATTGTAAGTCAATTAACCTTCTGCCGCCGTGGCGCAGTGATGCATTTCTGGGTGGGTCGCATGACGGCGTGGGACACGTGACGCAGAGCCTCATAGCTGGATTACAGAGTAGCACGCTGTCCTGGAAACTGCTTTGTATGACTGCATGGAATTTAAGCCAAAAGAACGTTAGTTGAACATTAGGGCCTTTCCTGCAGATACACAGATTGAATTTGATCCATTTTAATCCAGTTTTCTGGGTTGGTGTCAGCAGTGTTTACTCCCTCCTTGGAGGAGCTGCATGTTCGTGGCTTTGTTTCACACTGACAGGGACAAATCAAGGTATACGTATATCTGGTAAAACTGGTAGAAATGTTTTATGAGTGACAAGGACAGTTTAGCACGCTCACATGGCATTTGGCAAACATCAAAATCCTCTTAATCCCTTAATCCCTAATCTCATTGAGACAAAAATCTGAGAATAACCTGAAAACATAACATGCAGATGATAACATGAAGTGGGAAAGGTGTGATAACTACCAGAACGATGACAGAACATAATAACACCAATTATCCGTTGTTTTTGTGGGTTTGTTTTTGACTGTAATTGTCCATATGACGTGTGTGTGTGTGTGTGTTTAGAACATGACGCACAGACAGTGAAGCCATTTGAAAACTCCATAAACAGGATGAATCACAGAAGACACCCACTAAGGGCTGAACATTGCCTTGGTTTTTCTACTCAGAGCTTCTGTGTTACATCCCACGGTGCCACCGTGTTGCTCATTTTAATGACGTTAGCTGAAGCTATTAACAATGCCGTCAATGATGCAATGGCTCCAATTTTCAGGAAATGGTGACGGTGAGGTGATGAAGATAGTCATCTGGATAGTGATTATCCCACACGTCTTACACCCAGCCCAAAGTGTCAGAACAAATGTTATTACTATGGTCCCCCCGACGCTACACCTTGTGCTTGCGCCCATCTGTGAACTAGGGATGGGCGGATCGATCCCAAAGATATCGATACTGCAATACTACGTCTCGTCTTTTGAAGATCGATTCTGACGTCAAAAGGATCGATATCTGTTTAAATTTCTCTTTTCTAGTACTCTCTGTTCAAACAAAGTTCCGTCGTCAGGGACAAATATTCATTTTGTGCAATCTTTGCTCCTAAATCAATCAGAGGAAGAGGGGGGCGGGTCATCCAAGAACTGTAGTGGGGAACGTTGGTTTGAGTTTTTCTTTTGTTATTTGCACCGAGCTCATTGCTCTCAATATATTTGTGTGCACTTTGTTAATTAAAAAAATGCCAGAGAAGAAAAAGGAAAAATGTAAACATGTCATCGTTTCTGAACAAAAACACCTACGTAAAAGAGAGTAGAATAGAGGCTTTATAACATGAATTTTCTCTAGAAGATTTGTGTGTTTATTCAAAAGCCAGGTTTACACATTTATAAATAATAAATTAAAAAAATCATTTAATTCTCATGAAAATGTTTTCAGATTTATCCAAGTGATGCATTCACCCCATAAATCATCACACACTGCTCTCTGCTGTATGAGAGTACATAAGGCGCGCCTACAAGAAAAAAGTACTGGTATTGGTATACTGACCCTGTATTTACATGGTATCGCATCGAAACCAAATTTTCCAGTATCACACACCCCTACTGGTAGCTTCGGTGTGAAAATCATATGTTATGAAATTAGAATAGCCTACGTGTTTACAGAGTAAGCGGTGTCTGCAAATTAAAAATGACTAAAAAGCAAAATGGACGTTCACCACAGAGCGTTTGGACAGGACCCTCTGTGTGTTTCCCTGTGCAGATGAGACTGGTGGGGAAGCTTATTGTGTACAAATGAAGACAAGCTAAATCAGCTTAGAGAAAGGGAGAGGAGGAAATTACTCTAAGAAGAGGAACTCTGTCAAGGGCTTTAGAGGAAAACATGAATATGGCGGCCCACTCCTAATGAGTCATAAATCAGGTTGATATGAATGATCTCTACAGCGCTATTAGAGCAAAGTGTTTCGAACCTCATTAATTTCCATTAGGGAGCAGCTATCAAGTTTACTGTGGCCAAATTTTCTCCAAGCTGTCTTTATGATCTTGCAACAACAGTTAGGGATCCCTGAGCTTCCATACGCTAAACACCAACACAGATTCCATCAATCCCTGTAATTTCAGGGGCTGTTGTTGTCACTGTTCATTTGACTGCTGTAACACTTTAAGCTCTGAGGTCACTCTTTGAAAAGTTTTCATTTAAATCCTAGTGAAAAGACCAAAGATATCGAGGTACATTATGAGGAAATCTGTGTAAAATGACAGAAAATAGAACCAGAATAAAGAAAAATACTTGAGATCTGTTAATGAACCGTTAATTTCCTAGAATTTAACTTAATATAATTCTTTTTTTAATTATTATAGGGTATCAGTATTAATTGAATTCATCTTAATTTATCTGTACATAATGATACGTTTGGCATATCTGGAAACATTTTGAAACTTTATAATGAACAGCTTTGATTTCCACCAACACAAAGTGTTTCTACATAAACACCCAGATCAAGATCAGCTGGAACCTGAGAAGGGAAAACAATGAAGATATTTTTATTTCCTGGAAATCTGCTTTCATATAATCTCTGGAAACCGGCCCATGCACACCTGCTATGATACGCCATTAGATTTTCTGCTCTTGTGCGATTTTGCAAGCGAGCAAGTGGAAAATTCACAAAACCTGATTTTGAGTCTGACACCTGCCTGCTGCAAAACTCTGAGTGATCATTATGGGCACTTCCATAAACTTGGATCCTCGTGTAAATTGGTCAAAAAGTCACGCAAAAGTTTTTGATTGAAGCATGTTTCCTTACCAGAGAGGTGAAGATGTACGTGTAGTAGACGGACAGCATTCCCAGCTCGGACGCCTGCAGACGGAGAGAGAGAAGACAAGTTAGAGAGGTCCTCCATTTACTGTAACTCCACCCTGCACCGCACCGCCGAGATGAAATCCACATCTTAAGAAGAGCAGAAACGCTCTTATCTGACAACGACTTTCAACGGAGCCATTAATTTGCGAGCCGCATTAGTATGCGGCGCCACTCCGGGCCTCGCTATTTGATTACATCAAAGTCACAGTGAGGAGCAGACGTGAAGGACAGAGCAAACTTTTCACAGGTTCATTTCATTACAACTATTAGCAGGAAACTCATTGAGCTCTGGGCGTCCGATTCATCACGGGGGAATGAAGTTTATCATTAAATTTGTTCAATATCAAGCAGACAGAAAAAACATCAAAACACTTTGGCAGAACTCTGGACGCCCGAATAAATTTGTGAGCATGAATTAACACCTGTCACCGAGCGTCACAACAACACAGATTCCGAACGTAGCCGCACGGAAATTGCACATTTCATTTTTAATTGCTTAAATGGTGATTTTAATTTAGGTTTAAGCAATACCAAAAAGTGACAGTTTAATAGCAGATATTTAGCTGTCATATTTGTCAGTTATCTGCTCTATCTGTGTGTGTGTTTGTGTGTTTCAGTAATGTGCGTGTCAATTTGTCCATACAAATTGACAGTATTTAATTTTAAGATAACTCTCCAGCAAGTTTAAAACTAATGACAGATTTGAAGTATGAATCCACTAATAGTTATGAAGAAAAGTGAAAACCAAGTCCTGAAAACATCTGAATTTACAGATATTCATTAGGATTATCATCCTGGATGCGTGTTGCTTGTATTTTAGTAGTTTTTGTATAAATTTATCACTTTCTCTTCGCTTATTCTTTATGTCTGATTCACGCTGAACATGAACGTAGATGTCATTAACGATTAATCGGGAGCCTCAATACCACTTTGCTCCCTGCGCCTCACTGTATATAGCAAAATGGACTTGGACACACCCCATAGTGCCGAGCGCGGTAGTGTGCCTGACCGTGCACCACAGGTCGTCCAAACAGAGTGCATTTAATGCAAGGCATAGAAGAACACATTTATTTGTTTGTTTGTTGTTCTGTCTGTTCCTCTTCTCCAGTCTTTGGCCAAAGTGTACAGGGTCTACGAAGCCCCTGTACATTGAGCTTAAGGTCCAATCTGTAGAACTGTACAACAGCAACAGCAGCAAAGGCCTGACTGTAAGAGATTACATTCAGAACGCCAACACTGCTGACCTAAAGCCATCCGAACGCTGAACCCTCGGAGAGCCAGAGCTTTGTCGGACAACGGCTTGATGCGAGATGTAAACAGACAAATACGGCCGAACGTCTTGCATAACAAAGGGCGATTCGGCCCCTTTGGGTGAGATGAGCGCTCTTATCAGCATAATAATTCCTAGCGCTTGAGCATTTAATCAAGTCTGACACTGACACACAAGAGCTTTGAAATGTTTGGGAAACTGGGCACAGCTCGTGAGGAGTGGGACTGCCAACTTCCCGCTACCCCCTCTGTAGGACATATCAAGCAGGCGGCAGGCCGCACAAAACATAATGGAGACAAAGGAGGGACGCATTCTTGAGAGCGTGCAGGCATCGAGGTGAGAAAGAAAGTACATCGGGTGAATAATTTGAAGAAAGAACGGAGAAGAAGAGGAGGAGAAAGACATGCACCGCATACACTAAAACTACAGAGATTGCACTGTGGGCTCCCACTGCTCTGTTGCCCAGGGTTGCTATGGTGACTGCAGGCACCTCTTGATTGAGATGAGAAATTGAGACCCAAGACTATTGCGAGATAGAGAACATAAGCGAGGGTATGAGGGAGAAACAGAGAAACC
>OMNV01016551.1:0-10905 GCA_900303265.1 Brotula barbata | reverse complement strand
AAAGATTTCGTTTCTTTCTGACACTGCCAGATAGGGCAATTTAATCAACTATGAATTAATTTACTATTATGGATAAACAGCCCAAATTAAAGCCTTATTACTGTGCGGATCATAAGCATTCAGGCATTGCTCTATAAATGTTTTACGTGAAAGAATGAATCTCTTAGAATTCAAGAGGAAACTTTGAAAGATTCACGCGTGATATCATCTTTACTTCCTGAAGTTCCTGACGTTTTACTTAAGAAGTGTCCCCTATTGCAGATCATTTCACGGAGCTCCACCTGGACTCTGCATTTTCAGTCGTAGTAAGTCACCCATGTATGTGAATCTAACACATAAGTGCGATGGAAGTGGAGGTTTGTTCCTCTTACTTTGTTCTCGGTGAGTTTAGCAGCAGGTTTCTTGAAGAAAGAGGTCCTGGCCGTGAAGAAAAACTCCTCCGAGTCTTCCTCCAGGCTGCTGTAGCCGCTGCTCATTGTGCTATTCCACGTCATTGGACGGTTAAACATTAAAAACACTTCAACACCATTCTTATTCGGGTTTAAATGGACGTCCAGAAAAGATTAAAGCCGGGGACGAAGCGAGTTTGCTCGCAGATTAAAGCTGGGGAGGCGGCGGGTCTGTCGGGCAGCTGACGCTGTTTGCTCGAAGAGAGTTTCCGCTTTCCTCCTTTCCGATCACTCTTTCGCTTTACTCAAGCAAAAACAAATTTTAAGGTTCTACATTTCGAAATAACCCATTAATGAGTGCTGTCACAACTTTGGACCTGGCATCATTTGAATAACTTGTCAAATTAATGAAGTTAAATAGGAAGCGTACCCTAAGCGTCTACGAGCTTAAGCGCTGACCTGAGTGACAGCAGTGTACAGTAAAACTCCGCCCACAGTGCTCAGTACGAAGCTCTGTAGCAGCCAATCAGCAGCCTGGAAGCAACGCAAATCACATCCAGCAGCAACATGACACCAAAGACAGCCAATTAACGTTCGGGGAGGTGGGTATCGTCGAATCCAAAATGGTGAGTTTAAGAACGTCAGGAATTCTAAAAAGTGTCTTCGTTTTATTCAGTGTAAAACGGGACACAATTGTGTCTGTTTCTTCTCTTTTTAGCTGCATTTTTTCTTTCACCTTCAATCTGTAAATGTTATATCTTTTTTTGTCTGAATGAAACAAACTTTCTTTTATGCTTCCAAGGTCTATAGCTTAATTTCACAAATTAGGAAAAAAATGATTTTATTACATTTTTGTAACTTTAACAATTAACTAATAATTCTGCTTTGTAAAGCAAGAAAGAGATGTAGAATACACAATAATAAAACATGCTGGCACTTATGTTTACAAACACATGAAGGTTATGTGAGAGCACACACAGCTGCAGGAAGGCCAAACACACGCTGGCACGCACGCGCACGCACACACAAGCACACGCACACACACGCAGGTTTTAATTCAAGCGCAGCAAAGGATTAGAAGAAGTACTAAAAACAAAATGGCACATCTGGACCAGCCACACAGTAACACACACATTTTATTTCTACCTGACATGATGTTGATCTATCTGTTAACCTGACAGATTAAGTGAATTAATTGATATAAACTGAAATCACACAGAGTTCCAAAGTGTGCAGCCATGGCATTGATAAGAACAACGAAAACACTACAAAAAGGATTTAACAATCATAAAATTGGTGAAAAGTCTGTATCACTCTTCTGTCTGTGCACAAATAAGACAAATCTCACACCGCCTGCATGTTTCCTCTTTGTTTTTGTATCCTAAATTCATGCTTGACAATGAGACGTTTGTGTCAGAATTTTTAGCTCTTTGACCAATCACAACTAAAAACACGTGTGTGAGTTGTAACACACTCTGTTTGTTGGTCTGTGTGAGTTCCTCATGTCCTCAGGGTGTCCTGATGAGGATTTAAACACTCAGTTTGTGATAGGTTTGTCCACACGTGCGTCGTGAAGGATTCACCTTTAAATTTTACATTGTAGGATCTTTTAGCACGCTGTGCTTTGGTAATGATCAAAATAGTTCAACATTTTATTGTACCAAATTTAAAGGATTTTTCTTTAAATAAATACTGAGATAGGAAGTTACTGTCTGTATTTCCAGTGAGGTACTGACAGTATGTAGTACTTTAATTTTTTTGCTTTTTCTTGGTGTCTTTGCTTATATATTTTTTTTTTTTCATGATAGATGAATTAATGTTCAGCTTTCATCATAAAGAACTGTGATACTATAACTACTTCTGGGCTACTTCAATAGATTTTACTATGTATACTCACAGTAAAGTCTTTTGACTTCATGGTAGTCTCAATGTGAGCTTCGTCCAACATGTTTGGCTTACAGCTCAGTGTGTGAATGTGTGTTACTTATCTTGATGTATCTGAGCTGGAGATTGTTTAGCGGTCTACATATCCAAGATAACACAGAGACACACACACACAGGATGAAATATGCATGTTTACCCTTGATCCCCCCCACAGTGATCTTTTCACAGTGCGCTCATTGTTACCGATGTTACTGTTTCGTCCTTGTCCATGTCCTGGCTTGCAGGTCCACATCAGGGCCCCCAGATGTGGCGGCCTTCATGTGCTTACCCTGTTACTAGCATTCAACGTATATGCTTTGAACACATCTAAATCCATCTGCTTGTGTTCTAGCAATTTTGAAAGCATCATCATTTTAGTGAAAATTACATCGGAATCAAGGACATGTTGCCCCTTGAGGACACGCGGAGGTGCCATACTGAGTATGACACCTCCGAAATGTTTACACCCCTGAATGAATGGATTACAGTTTGATAATCTACGCCTGAGTAAACACATTTACATGTCACCGGATGTAAAATCCATTCTTGGACTTAATCGGAGTATAATGGAGGTTTTAAAGTTCATGTAAACAATGAACGTGAATCATCAAAGGCTCTTCTGCTCTCTCTGCATTACTGAATGATGCTGCAGGTTAGGACACGTTGGTGAAGGGTGGGGGGCTTCTTCATGTTACCTTGTTTTACACAGAGTGTCTTCATGTCAACACACTTGCATGTCTTTAGTCCTCCCGTCCACTCTGAGACAGAGTGATCAATTCTGTGTATATATTATTTTGGAGTGTGCTGGGCGGTAGTGTTCCTTCAATATGTGTACAATAGTATTTCAGTAACATACAGTTTGCTTCGCAGTTCTTAGGGTGAGATCTCCCAAAGCTTCAAACAACGAAATAAAACACAGACAGCCTTTAGAACACGACAACACGCCTAACGAACACCAACATGGGAAACTCAGAGAAAACAAGAAGGCAGACTGATGAAAACAACAAGGCATCCTATAGGGCAAAGGAAAAGAACGAGAAAAGTTTTCCCACACTAACCTGTGTGTGTGTGTGTGTGTGTGTGTGTGTCTACGTACACACTGTAGCTGCAGGGCCCCCACAGCAGACTGTTAATGAGTAACCATAAAAACCACAAGGAACACACGCACACACATAGGCACATTATTGTTTCGATCCAAGAAGGGTCCAATGGACTTGATACTTCAAGTAACTTTCATCAAGTCCAGTTGCACTCAGTTCAACCCTTCTTGGATAATCGTTGGCCTGGATGAATGAGAAAACTTCACCGACATTCTTGTTTCTAAAAAGGAACTGCGGCTTTTAGCACTTGGAGGCCTTAATATGGTACAATTGCCCTCTCCTACTAAAATACTTTGTTAGAAACACATGAATTATTCTCATTATTTTCAAAATGTTCAACGTTTAATACATATTACCCACCTACCCAAATTGGCTGCGCTTGAGAGGTGAGCTACTGGCACGTTAACCGGTTGCTGTGAAAACATAATAATACAAAGCCACACTTTGCTGCTTTTGGTTGTAGTTTCTAGTCAAAAGGCAACAAGAGAAGTGACGTAAGTCTTCACAGCTTTTCCAGCAGTAACAAGAGGAAAAAGGAGTGGGAAAATTCTTGTGGACAAACAAATTTTCCAAAAGACCAGCAGTTGTGTTCCTGCCACTTTCAGATGCTGCTGGTTTTAAGACAAAAGCCAAATGCCTTGCCTACATTTTGCTCCCGTGATGAGTGTAAACGCCCTCAGATAGCGGGTGAAATCAGCTCCAAGAAAGAACAAAAAGATAGCTGGATGCTTTGCGAGGATGTGAACAAGCCTCTATTGCAGTTGCAGCCTCTGAGGGTAAACTATCGGATACAGCCCTGATCGTGGAGGAACCTGACAATCCACCAGTTCAGTCAGCCGAACACGTAAGTGTACAGAGTTCTCCAAGTAAGATAGACGCAGAAACTCAAATGGATGTAGCCTCGTCAAATGCAGCGGTAAGGTGGCCAACAGATGTAAGTCTGTGGCGGTGTGGCTTAGGGACCACATCCCAACAATGTGCCCAGTGAATGTGAGGCAAACAGTAAAGCTCTTTGGAAAAAAGCGCTATAGAAATGCATTCCATTCACCAAATGTGCACTATCCGGTAGCTATGGTCACGCAGGTAACTATGAAGTTGAGCTGGATAAACAAGTAGAGGAGGACAGTCAGTCCGAGGATCTGTTCCACACGGATGATCATGTTAGCGAGGACAAAAAAAAAAAAAAATGTAAATATAAATATAAGTGCCCTGTTAGTGTGTTTCACTGTATATTCTCATAATGTATTAAGCGTAAAACAGCAGCGGATGCTAATCTACAAATTTATTGATATTGGAATAATCGTATACCGCAAGTAGCTGCTGACAGAAAGCAGATCTGATTCCAGCAAACAGCAAACTCTCCCTCTCGGTTGACATAGACGAGACACCATCTGTTTTGCCCCACTTCCGCCTCTGTGGTTGTCTTCATTTGGATGTACATTTGGAGTTATGTCTTGACTGGCAATGCAATGCCAATCAAAAAAATCTGAGCTATCTCTATGAATATCATTTGTTAAACATTAAGAAAGAAACAAGATTCTTTTATTGGTTCCGTGGTCAGATAATTGAAACAGTATTAATTGACTGCTATTCAGTGGATGGTCCATCAAGAAGCCTGCAGGTGAGCATCGCTCCAAATTCACAAAAAATCAAAAGCTTGCACAGAATGGCAGAAGTTTCATGCTGAAAGAAAGCACCACTTCACCACTTGGTTGTCTGTGGAATTCCGCCTTCCAGCCTACACGCTTGACCAATTAAATCGCTGGGTTTGTATGATGCCACTCTTTCCAAAAAGAAAAATGATGATTCTGGTGTCCCAGCACCTGTTTTATAGGATAAAAAAAGGACACAGCCTAAGCTTACATGAACGTAGCCTACGATAAATTTATAACGCCATTAAGAGCATAAATAAACCCCTCTGCCATTATGTTCACATCTCAGTAAATTTGTGTTGTACTCCAGTCATAGTCACACAAATAAACATGTTTTAGAGCGTAGGGTTAATGCGTAGTTGCATCTGTTGAAATGTATCTAGCTCTCCATCATATGGAGGTAAAGGGGAATTGTACCAACTATTATACAACATCTACGCTGTTTGTAGGATATATTTTAACTGATGAATCCCAATATTCATCTGAAGGCACAAGGACAGGCATGTGCTTTACATTTGTGCTGCACAATCGCACACATCTCATTCAATATGGGTCTTTTGCTTCTATTGGCGTCTCTCAAAAAAGTGTGTCACCTCCATCTGCTGCCTGGTGCACAATTTTTTATATGGAGATAACTTCCAGAGTTGGGGGATATTCCTCAGAGATGACATGGGCGAGCATTTTCTGTCAGATAATAAAGCTAGACTTTTTCTTCATTTGGTGCAAAATTGGAACAGAAGCATGTGAAATTTCACACACCCTCGGTGTGCATGCTTTTCATGCAGAAAATTGGCCGATCGCCACCTACTGGAGTAAAGACATACTTCCCTCAAAAGGTGGATTCCCCAGCTCATGTATACTGGGACAACATAATCGAGCACATTGGACAAATCAAGCTATAACTATAGCACTATTGCAACAGTGCATGGAAACCCACTGACTTTCACTGACTTTCACTGATAACTAGCACACTTGTGCATGTCTGTGTGTGTGTGTTTGTGTGTGTAAAACACACACAGAGTAGTATTAAAAGGCATGTCATTATTGCCAACGAGGACATTGGTGAATAAGTTCCAAAAACCTAAGATTTGTGCTCACACACACACACACACACACACACACACAAATAAAGATGCAAAAATATCCATCTGCAAACATTAGAAAATTGTTATCTTGGGAAATAAGAGATATAAACAGCCCTAAAAACCCACATGTTTGTATGTTGACAAAAAGCCATAGCCAAATTCCACATAGTGACGACTGTCCTACAAACGTTCATTCTGACAGGAACCAGAGCTATGAACGCAAGGGTTGCTGATCCCTGGTTCAGGGGGATCAAGAATATTCTAGCAGCAATTTAAAAATGCTCAACTCTAAGGAGTTAACATCACAGTGATGTCATTTGAGAGCGGGTCCACTTCTGATGTGTGTATGTTTTGACTTCCCCTGGTGGTGTCAGAGAGAACTGCACTAACAATGAACCCCATACAAAACATCATCCTCCTCTAAGATGAACACAAACCTTACATTCTGACATCCAATATACATTAAGTACATGGCCAAAAGGTGGCTGTGTGTTTTATGATGTTGCGTACAATATAGTGTGGAGTGTATGATGGTGTTTCTGATGTCTCGAGGGCTTCTACAGTTCAGCGCTGAAGCCCCTTTAATGGGAGGAGAGATGTCCTCAAGTATCTTTTACAAAGACTGGGGTGGTGTGGCTTAGGGGGGTAAGGTGATTGCCTAGTGATTTAAGGGTTGCCAGTTTGATCCCCCGCTCCTCCTACACGGCGAAGGTTCCTGAGCAACACCATAACCTTTAATTCCTCCCGACAAGCAATTGGACCTTGTTTTTGTTTGCAGTCCAAGTCCAGCTGCCCTCGATTCAACCCTTCTTGGATGTTGTGCATGCTGCGTACTGTATATGATGTGTGTGGTGTAGTGTGTATGATGCTGTGTACTTACGTGGATTTGCGTGTTGTTGTTGGTGTGGTCTTGGCCACTGGGTAACACTGCAGGCTGACAGTCCAACGTGACGCGGTCCCGGCATGCAGTGTGACATGTGTACCTACATCCTATGGATCAGAGAGAAAATCCTGTATTTTAGTTTTAAAAAGGAACCTTTCTACACAGGAAGCCCTGGTTGGGAAAGCAGATGCCGTACACGTACATGAATTTGTGTATGTGACACATAGAAGTGTGTGCGTGTACGTGTGTATGTGTAACGTATATGTAAATCAGCTCCAAACTGACAGTTGAGTCCTGGGCCTTTTGCAAACAGAAACCAACATCATGCAAATCCTCATGTATTCATGGATACTTCTCGCAGCGGATTTTTTTAGATGCCTGAATCCTTTGCAGAAAGCTGGTAAGATGACTTCCTGACTGGTAGCTAATCCTGAAGCTCATCCTGAATGGAAGCTGATTCAGGAACTGATCCTGAGTAGACGCTGATCCTGAGTGGAAGCTGACCCTCAATAGATATGGATCCTGAGTGGTAGCTCATCCTGAATGGAAGCTTAAACTGGAACTGATCCTGAGAGGAAACTGATCCTGGGTGGAAGCTGAGCCTCAGTGTAAATGGATTCTGAGTGGAAGCTCTTCCTGAATGGAAGCTGATCCAGGAACTGATCCTGGGTAGACGCTGTTCCTGGGTGGAAGCTGACCCTCAATGGATATGGATCCTGAGTGAAAGCTCATCCTGAATTAAGACTGGAGTATATGACGTGCTGTGTGAATCGTTTCCCTGAGTGTGTTTCTATCTATATATTTATGGCTCCTTCAAGAAATTTTGATGGGCAACCAAAGAAGAACATTCACAGAACTCACAAACACACACACAGAGCTTTACCTCTGACCAACATATATCATACACACAACACAACACAGAGCTAAAATAACTGAGTGTGTGTGTATCGTGTGCTCCCATCCTACCTGGTGACTTCTTTTTCATGTGCTGCTCAAGTTTGTCCGACAGTTTGCACATGGCCGCCCCCATCTCCCATTCCAACTCATCACACACACACCCACACCCACACACACACACACAGACTCAGCCCGATGTCATCAATACAAGCAGTTAAAGAGACAATATTGCATCACTCCACCCCAAACACACACAGCAGGAGATCACACAAACACACAGGAATATATAGGCACAAACACACACACACTCTCTCCGTAAGTCAGTGTCGCTCGGCCATGTAGTGCTCTCTGTGGATCTCTGTCAGGCAAAGACTTTAGATGCTTACTTGCCTGGGCATCATTCTCTCTCTCGCTCGCTCTCTCTCTCTCTCTCTCTCTCTGTTGTTGTGCTGAGTTAGTGATTTAACAGTCAAATGGAGGCCACTGAATGATAGACAGACGAGAGAGAGGGAGAAAGAGAGAGAGGGAGGACTGCTGACTCCTCCAATCCTCACTATATCTCTATCCTCACTTAACTTGTTATGACTGGAGTGTGTGTGTGTGTGCGTGTTGAACAGAATCCTCGTCTACTCTGTTTCCCGCTCTCTTAATTAGATATGAACTCAGTTAATGGCAATAAATACAGGATTCACAGGAGGCACGCAGTGCCATACACACACACACATCTTGCTGTATGTGATGTGACAGGAAGTTGAAAACAGAGTCAAAAACTATTGTTTGCTAAATCAGTCATGATCACACTAAATCATTTTCAAGTATTCTCCACTTTTATCCTGAAACATGTCATCATCATATCATTACATAAAGTTTACATGAGGTTCTCATGGAGGTTTGGGTCTGACACTTTTTCATTCAATGTCAGTATTCTACTGTTCCTCATGCACTTCATCACACTGTCCCTCAAAGTCTTCATCATGCCCTCCCTCACACTCTTGGTGACACCCTTTCTAAACACTCTTCCTCCTCTTGCACACTTTTGATAATAAATACATGCATACATACATGCATACATACATGCATACATGCATACATGCATACATACATACATACATGCATACATACATACATAGCATTTGTAATGCTTTTCCTAAGTGGGTGCGGCTGCAGAGAAGGCCCTGTCACCCAAGTGGACGAGGAAAAGGAAGAGGAGCTCATTGGGGAGGAAGAGGAGCTCATATGGGAGGAAGAGAAACTCATAGGGGAGGAAGGGCAGTTGATAGACGAGCAAGATGGGCTCATTGAGGAGGAAGAGGAGCTCATTGGGGAGGAAGGGGAGTTGATAGAGGAGGAAGTGTAACATACTTCATGATTTTTCTCTTTGAGTTTCTCTCTCAATCTGAACTTGTCCGTCTGCATACCAGTGTCTTTAAAGCTCTCAGTTCAGCCTGTTGGACCTGTCTGTGTTTCTCTCTGTCTACCCGTCTCTATGTCTCTCTAGCTGTCTGTCTACACTGATGTAACAGATCACCTTTAAAGCTTGGGCTACTTCACACTAAACTAAAGGCAAAAAATTAGGATAAAATAATTTACAGTCAACCATTAAGAAAACAAAGAATTTTAAACACATCTGAACACAAACATGAATGTAGAAGCTTTAAAACTTCATCATTCAGTGCAGGTGCAAGTTTTTTATATTCATAGCAGCTCTGAGGGAACTGTTTTAGACTACTTTGTGATTGATTAAATTGATCACCAATGTGATCCTGATGTGGTACTGTGCTCTACATTATTATTGTCGGTAGGGCATGAATTGAATATGAAGTTATCCATTTGCTTTCGTTTGTTGTGGTATTTGAGAGTTTGTCACCTGCGCAGGTGAGGCCGAACTGCAGGACGTAGTGGCAGCAGACATCGCACCAGGTTCCCTCCACGCAGGGCCCAAAGCTATGGCCCTCCCCGGTCTCCTGCCTTACCCGGGGGTCCTTCTTTCCGGGGCTGAAAATAGTCCTCACATCCGGGGGTCTGAAGCCCCTCTTCCTGCCCCGTGCCGGCGCTCCGGGCTCGGCGCGCGTCCGCTCCGGTGAGCGCCCAAGTGAAACGTCCAGTACTACTTTTAACTCCCGGTGTCCTCTGTCGCTCCACGCTGCCTCCTGGTTCTCCACACTGGGCGGCAGAGCATCCGGGTGCCGCCGCACGGCTCTCATCACCACCCCGCTCTTGTTGGCCTTGGACAGCCGCATTGCTGCCGCTCACTGTCAGCTGGAGTTTGAGGGCACTAAGCCGACTAACCGCAACCCTAAGCGTGGACTCACCGTAACGTAGAGCCGGTGACTGCGCGTCAATATTCCCCGTGCGCTCTCAATGTAGAGTTTACGGTAAAGACGCGAGAGCTGCTGCTGATGAAATAAAATCAAACTGCCGCGCTGCAATGTCTTTAAATTACCATTTAACACGCAAGCGCGCGTGCGCGCACACATCAGGCGTCGGTATAATTTGACACAATGACGTCAATAGAGAGTAAATAAAGCTTCGCCTTAAACAATGCCAATATCTGGATTTTAAAAAAAAACAACGAGGTAATTTGTTTCTATCGATTACAACGTCACATAATCATCACTGGGAGGCCCCAATTTCTTTTAGATTAAGTTTGACCGGCTGCTGTGGTATGTGGCAGGTGCTCTAATCCGCCTATAAAGTCAGATAATTATCAGAGGAAAGCGGATTTAACCCTAAGACAGTTTGAGAACCCACCCCAACCCCTTACATACATACATATTAATATGACTGGGAGGAGTGGATTCATTTAGGCTAACATAGTCTTCATGACACAACCAGGTTTCAGTGAGACAAAAGACATCAATTTGATAGTCCGATATTCGATCGTTTACTATCACAGCTTTGGATGACAGAGAACTAATGTTCAAGAGTCCACATTTGTATTTTTGTAGCGGTGGTGTTCATTTTGATTAGTTTTTT
>OMNV01016550.1:31348-62027 GCA_900303265.1 Brotula barbata | reverse complement strand
AAAGAAAAAGAGTTTTAGGGTCAAATCCACATGGGCAAAAGCTTATGTGACATGCTCTCTCTCTCGCTCTCTCTCTCTCCAGTGCAATAAATGAATTAAGCGTACAGGGAGCTTTTAGTATGAGGATTTCATTTTCCTTGCTCCGGTTCTGTCCAGCCCCTGTTTTATTGTTCTTTTGAGAATGCCAGTGTTTTGCACCTTATGACTAATGGTCACACTGCCATGATTCAATTGTACAAACTCTAGATAAAACTCAGTGGGCAGTGCCACAGCGGAATTAATATAGTACCACCACAGCTTGTTCTCGTAAGAAAATAACCAGGCTAAGCTGACAGCGTTCGGATAAAACCCTGAGTGGCCGCGCTGAATTTTTCCACTTCGATTTTGACAGACTCCAATCGCAATCCGCTCTTTCATAACAGTTTCCATCCAAGAAGAAAGGGCTTCAATCCAAAAATAAACAACCATTTATCGGTGTACACATTGACAGTACCAAACAGCAGACAGCAGCACGCCCATAAATCTCGGCGGTTTGTTTCTCCATGTTGAGTGTGGCTTTTGTTTGTAATGATTTTGTCAGATTAGATATTATCACCGCGGACGGTATATTACTTTCTTGTCAATTTTTGGCTGCAGTGCATAAACGCCGCCGACTGAATTTTTCTGGAGCCTCTTTGTTAAATGAACTCTTTACTTTGTGGAGCAGTAGTGCTCTGTGTGGGTGTTTGTTATTCTTTTACGGTTCTCACCAGCAGCAGCAGTTACAAACTGTACAGACACGGAGCAGGTTTTTTTTTACAAGTACAGGAATGAAGAGTGTACTTTATTATAGAAAAATAAAGAGCAGCAGTATGGACACTATGGAGCTTTATAATTGAAATGAATGTAAATTGAGACGTGGTACAAATATGAATTATCCATGCAGGCAAAAACCATTTTTAACCCGATAACATGAATACAAGCATCTGTTTAAATGTTTTAAACTTTTCTTGATAATTTCCTCTCATTTTACATTATAATGTAGTACGGAATGTATGGAACATTTCCAAAGTTTCATGCAGTGCTTCCAGTCAACAGAACAGTGCCAAACGAGCCGCCAACCTGAAGTGCCATGAACGCTTAATTTGCGATCGATGTAACATTTTAATTTAGACGCACCCACAAAGTGTGATGATAGTGAGCAAATGTCTTTGGGTGTTCAGGTCTGATGCTGCTTAGACAGTTACTGAGACAGCCTGATGCTGAGACAGTTACTAAAGTAGCCTGTTTTCATCCAGTGTGCACAGTGGTGCTTTGGGGCACAGTTGGAGTGCAACATTTTTTTTTCTGTAATTATTAATTGTGTCCTTTATGTTCCCTCAATTCATATATAATCATCTATGCACGTTTGAACAAGTGAATACAGGGTTTTATACAGAATGTGATGTGTTTCTATAGTGCAGATTTGTGAATTTGATAAGTGTGCATCTGATCTTTTCTGCATCCAAGCAGCGACTGCAGCTCCTTATCAACTGCAGACCTGTTGCATTATACATCTTCTCCATGCCACCGTCCTCCTCGAGCTGGTAGTGATTTTGAATTTTCTGTAAAAACGAAAAGTATGAGCTAACGATTCCACAGTGAAGAAATCAAATATTTATACGACTTTCTTTCTTATTTATGCATTGCAGCCACTCAGAGTAGCAGTCGCGCTATCAGCATCCGCTACAAGGGCTGTACACTGCCGTTAGCTATAAACGCAGAGGGTTCCACAGAACGCCGCCCCAAAAAGATTTTTCTGTCTCTATTCTTGCCCTCAAGCTCTAGAGTGATGTTTTTATGAGTTTTGCGTTATGGAAAGAATTAAATAATTTGACGAAATACATACATCGTCGCATTTAGTAAACGTGAACTCAAATGCAATCTAGCGATGAGGAGACTTGCCGTGCCGCTGATCACATCGGTGACCTGCACGCTGCAGAGCAGCACAGCTACAGATGGTTATAATCTAAATGCAGAGAATAAGGCCGAAGAGTAAGAAAGGAGGATGTGGGTATGATTATCAATGAGCTTGATCCCAGAGGGCTTTCGCTGAGGAAAAAGGAGACATCTTCATGTAAACCCGTTGGCTTTTGTTAGCGTCAGCTTTCAAGGGATGCTGAACTGATTTTAGGTATGGATTTCCGTTTATTTGTCATGGGGAGCAGCTGGAGATGCTGTCTATAGATGTCTGTGTCTATGTTGTCTCTGTAGCAGCGGCTGTGCAAAATGACCCCTATGACACAAGGATCCTTTTTTTCCCCCTCCAGCTGTATTCCAACCAGGAGGCTGGCAGTCCAGACGTCTGTAGCCAATAAGGAAGAAATATTTCACTTATACATCAGAAATGAAACAAATCCTATGATTTCTAGGGGTATGGTGTATGATAAGGGTAGAGTTATGTACAACTATTTCACCATATTCATATTCAGGGTCAGGCGATACCGACCGATAACCGACCGATTTTCTATGATATGATTCTATTCGATGATTCTATGATAAGGCAACAAAATATGGGATGCAGGTAATGGAAATGAGGTCAGCTTTTGTTGCAGAAACATTAAAAGCTTTGTTAGGGCCACTTTATCATTCACTGATGTTTAATGTGGTGAGGTGGAGTCAGGTCTGTTTGTTTCCTCCTCCTCTACCATCCTCTGACTCACACTTCCAACCAGAAATGGAGGAGAACAAACAAACTAACGTTCCACAACTAACTGGTATCTTACTGTTTAACTTCGACTGGTCAACCCCCAACAAGATAAAGATATATATATTTCTTTACTTATCTGCATAAAGTGTAATTTCCACCCCAATGTTTGTTGAAGGAGAGAGATATATGGAGAAAAGGGGGATATCTGATTATCTGGCAGCCCATAGTAGCTGCAGTTTGTGCCCTTTTGTTACCTGTGTGCCTACAAAGAATAAGCATGAAGCATTTTTTATTTTATTTTTTTAATTAATTACATAGCTAGTATACTTAATGTTGTTTGGGGTTTTTTTTGCTTGCATATTATAATAACTTCTAACAAGAAAATATGTGCCGGTACCTGTGAACATTCAAAGATCCCAGAGCCGATTAATTAATAATGAGGGACACCTGTGAAGATTCAGGGTCCCCAACAGGTGTGGCTGTACATTTCCACCCAATTATTCATCATTAATCCTTCCCTTGATTTAAATTTAGATTTTTGTAAGCTGCATCAACAGCAGAAAAGGTGCACTATGACACCTGTGTGGCAAATTGGAGACTTGGAGAAAGAATGAAGGAAGGAAGCATCTCCTGCACACTGTCGGCAATTATGGTCTATTTATAATCCGTATGTATGATTTGTATCTATGTGTGAATGATTGGAGTGTGCGCCGTTCATGGAATTGTTTGACTATAATGATCGCTGTAAGTACCTGGTTTTGTTAAAAGTTCTCTGACATGCCTGGGGGGGAAACTTAGGTGACAGAAATAGGATATAAGTGTTGACAGGGTGTGGAGGCTGTTTTTATCTTCATAATTATAATTATGTGTGTGTGTGTGCATGTGAGTGTTTGTGTGAGGAGAACAAACATATGCTGAACAGTCTTGGCATTGGGCAAATGTGTGTGTATTGGTCACATTGGGCTTGTCACGTGTCTGATTTATCCTTGAATCAGTGATTGCTGTTCAGGCCAACAGTGTTCTTTTTAAAGTGAATAAGTGGTCTGCCACAGACCATTTTGGACAAACCCAGAGGATTTCATTCTCTCTGCTCTGTGGAAACAGTTTTCTGTCATTTTGCTGACACTTCACCCTTACTGTTTATTATAGCTCTTGTCTCTCTCTCTCCTCTCTTGTGCTCCAACAGGATGGGATCCCCGAAAGCTTGAGGATAAAAGGTGAGTTTTCATTTTTCATTAATCTTCCCTTCTTCTGTAGTGACACGGGATAGAGGTCGACCGACGCGTACTAGACAAGCGGTCAGGTTTAAGGTTGCGGCGCGGCCGAAGAACACGTGCGGCGTATTCATTTCCCTTGAAAGGCCCTTGTAATTTTTGGATTTCAGAGCGGAATAAGAAACAGCTCCTTCAACACCAAGCTGTCACACTGAAAAACCCATTAGCGGCACTCTATCCTTTCCTCTTTCAACCAACTTGTTTGGTTCAACCAACAGATCTCAGAATTTGTTGTGGGTGGTTCGTTTTATCAGCTGCATTGAACTTAATCAGATTGGGAGATGGGCCCGTCTTTGAAAACCTGTTGCTTCAAAAAAACGTGAAATCAGTCAGTTAGTTTTGGCATCCAACGACTGACATGGCAAAAAGATGCTGTTTGCTGAATATATATATATAAACTGCTACAGCCTCGCTACAATGAATATATTTAAATTTATGGTAATAGATTTTGTTTGGTATGCTTCAGGTAATATTCTAAAAATCAGATCTGAAGGTATCATCTTCAGAGTAACTGTGGCTCAGCGTCAGTACCATAAATGTTACGCAGTCATATTCATATCTATTTTAAATGGAGTTGCGAATGGAAATAAGCAAGGTTTCTTAAAATGTAAATGATGTTCTTTGTGCATGAAAATGAGAGAAATGAATCTTCTACAACGTGGAAGCAGACAGTAATTTGACATTGAAATAGCTGATGGTTGAGCTCAGGGATTTTCGGTGATGCATTTTCCTCTAATACCAACAAGGGCACTTCAACTTGTTTCACACAAAGTACCTTAGTTATTTTGGTTTCCAAACTTTAAGCTCAAACGCGAGGTTATACAGTGGATTTCAGTCACTGTACTTTACTCAGTGATTGATTTTGATACAGTATACACACACACACACACACACACACACACACACACATATATATATATATATACACTAAACAATACTTTAAAACAACAAATAATTGGATACAATTTGATTTAGCACCATGTGGATCAATTTGATATGACTTGGTTAAATTTTGCATATATTGAAGTGGAATTATTTTGACTAAAGTAATAATAATACACTATTTTTTAAATTTCAAAAATAAGTTGATAAATGGACTGCATTTCTATAGCGCTTTTATCCAAAGCGCTGTACATTCACCCATTCATACACACATTCACACACCGACAGGCCCATTTGCTTGTCGGGAGCAATTCAGGGTTAGGGTCTTGCTCAGGGAGCTCCGACGTGGATGGGCAGGGATCTAACCAGCAACCCTTCGATCAGTAGGCGATCACCCTACCACCTAAGCCATGCCGCCGCCATGATAACATGCTTCCTTCTGCTGATGCTCACAGAAGCTACTCTTACCAGCATATGGAAAAACAAAACAAAAAGAGTCGCTGTGAAACATAAAGCACAATTTTTGATTAATTGGAATCAAATAAATGAAACGATTATTTAATTGATAAAGTCGGATCTTTGACGTGTGTTTGATGCGTTGATATTTTTTATACAAACCTTTTTTTCATCCCATTCCCAATGCAGAAGTTTTTACTCCGACTGTGACATTCATGCCTGAGATAATCCATTTAAAACAGCGGAATGTTTACACAATTTCAAGCACGTTGTTGTGGTGAATGCATAATATTTGATGTTTTCTTTATAAGATTATATTTCTGGCATGTCTGCTTTACTCCGATACGGACAGTGGGGAAACAGACAGGATGACACGCAGCAAAGGTCAGAGTGGAACCTGCCCTCCAACCTGGTGAATGCCCAGAACTTTAAAGTTTGAACATCCCTGCAAAAATCCTGACCGTTTCGACCGTTTCATTGTTGTGTGCCTCTGCTGTCATGTTGCTCCAGAATTTATCTCTGAGCTCAGGAGCGCCTGTGGGCAGAGGCTGCAGTAGACAACAATTAAATAAACACAAAGTCATATCAAACTGATAAACATGCTGAATTCACGTTATCCTCACAACAGATTACATGTGGAGGCTGGGGAAGTGGAGGAAATGAAATTACTGGGTAGTGGGCAGGAAGCTGAGGTGCAGTGCTGAGCTGTTGTGTATGGAGGAAGAATTACAGTCACATATGTTTGCATCGATCATCGGGTTGTTAGTTAGTATGTTGTTGTTGTTGTTGTGTGTATGAGAGATGGCTTCAAATGCCTCAGCTGAACTATTTCCAGGCTCCATAAACCAACTATCGGACGCCTTTATCCACCAGCTGAAATTACACAATCTTTGTGCATAAGAGCGAAGCGTAAGCATTGTCAACGTGAATCTACTTTAACTGCAAACGTTGTCGTTTACACCATTATCGGCGCCCAAATCCATTCACCGAGGTAGCAGGGGGAAGCGTGGCTGCATTAATAGACCGTGGCCCTCGTGCTGTTTGACAGATGCTCTTCATCTGTCAACTTGTCACCTTTCTAATGTCTTCTTTGTCTCCTCTAAACAAGAGTCAATGTCAGGCGAAAGGTGGTCCCACTCCCCAACATGTCTGCCACTAAGTGTTTGAAGGGGCCGCTAAATGGTCGTCTCCCCATTTTTCTTCGCCAGGGAAGGTCGAAGCAGTAATTGTAGAGGGTGCATTACCATAAAGGGCGGCCCCAGCTGTCTGCTGTGATTCACTTTAATGCACTATGTTCTGTAAGCCGAGAGGGGAGATCTTACTTTGGCCGGTTTTCAGCAAACTCATTTCCAGCCCCGATAACGAGAAGCCAAGTGAACTGTGGAGGAAATCATAAATAATTCAGCCATCACCCATACATCGGAGGCTCCTCGTTATTACGCAACTGAGGTCAATTTGGCATTAAAACTTCCATTTTACATGGCACTGTTTGTCACCATCTACATCTTGGATTGACATCTGGCAACACGAGCGGCGACACCGGAGCAGTTTAATAGATTCCACTGATCCGGTTCATAATTACAAGAAAACCTAATGGAAATAAGAGAGGGATTCAGTTAATTAAAAAAGGTAAAGGCGACATCTTCAAAGCCCAGAGGAATACCATGAAATATAAACACCAAAATCACATTGTCTAGATTTTCATCTCTTCGAATTCTGCTTATATCTGTGACCTGGTACTGGTTGGATATATTCTTATTTTTCATATGAGTTAGAAGACACAAAAATATATAATGATAGACTGCGGGAATCCTGCACTGAAATGGAACTGAACCTGAATGTCAGCATGGCCGGTGACAGAGACAGACAAACGCCATCCATTTTCACCGCGCTGTAATTAGACTCCCAGAGTCAGCCGTGCTCATTGCGCTTGTTATGCAGGCTGCAGCGAGACCCCAGGCTGTTGCTGCGGTACAATTTCCCACTATAAATTGATCGCTTTTTGCCATGAGAAATACCTGATGGAACTTCTTTTTAGGTAATCTTCCCGTCTTCATTGCGTGTAAAATGTTGCGGTTGGAGGGAGGAAGATGACTTGTGCTGGTACGGTTCACCATCCAGCACAAATGAAACGCCCACAAAAGGAAGTTATTAGTTATATAAAATTATTACAGGAATCTTTTTTTTTAGATGTTTTCTCTTTTTTGCTTCTATCAGACACCCACACAGGTGTTTTGGTTCGTCTAATCAGACATCTTCTTAGGTCTGCGTGGATGTTTATACACATTGCTTGATTGCTATCTATCTGCCTCAACCTGTTAATTACTGAGTAGAAAATGATAATAGCAATAATTATTATAATCACGTTTTCTCACAATTGCAGTCAGCATTGAGAAACCAGGTGGATGGTCATGCATGATTCCAGACTTGACGTCAACACATGAGTAAGCATCTTGTGTCTTGTCGCTTGGCGTGTCGGTATTTATGTTCCCCTAATCTATATCAGATTATAGTTTTTTTCCATATATTGACATAATTCATTAATTTGTATGCATTGCAGCCACCTTACCGCCCCAAGACCCGAGCCTGTAGCTGAACTACATTTGAATAATTCACAGGCAGCAAACAGCAAGTCCTCAATTGTATATTAATTCTAAAATTACACACCACCCCCTGGGCCTGGGATGCATTTTTAAAAACTTATCACAGCTGTACAGAGGAGAGGAGCGATGAACGCCATGTTGCACAGCGCTCTCCTCAGACAAAATCACTCCAAGACTCCCCGTTGTTCGCTCAGATTTTCCACTATTTAATTTGGAATAGACTTAGCACAGTAGGTCTTAATCAAGTTTTACTTGATTTGCAGCGAGAGCATCCTTTTTGTGCTTCCTGGCAAAGAAAATGATCAGAATGGAGGTCGACACTGTACCATCCGCGTGTGATGCTCACCCCCGACAGGCTCAGATGTATTTCCTATTTTAAAAAACAGCCTGCAGGTTTTTTTTTTAAATGTTGAATTCCTGCAGGACTCTCTAGCTAGCTGCACATGCCACTAATGCTCCTTGACCCACTAAGCCATAAGGGGACTGCTAGGTATGGCCTAAATACTGTATTGTACAATTGTGTCACCTTCTCAGGGGAGAAAACCAGCTCTACCTTTCATGGTTCCCCTGCACTTCAAAGAGCATCAAGCTGCCGCCGGTCTGTGGGTCTATAATTTGATGCTCACGTCTACTTTTTCTGGATGTGATGTATAAACTTTAGGTTGTAGCACAGCAGCTCTTAATATGCCCAGACGGCAATGTCAAATAGACGCCCCATGAAAAGACTAACAACAATAGACGTTGCATTTTACATGAAAAGACAGTAAAAATTGGTCCTCCATTAGCAGGATGATAATGCGGCGGTATCGCTGGATGCGGCTTGTGTGCTTCGTGCACATCTGTCGATCCGTGCAACATAATTGGAAAAAAAATTATGCTCATGGAGAATTTTGCTGTTTAAAATAACCCATCTGTTTCACACGGTGATGTGGTTCTGCAGCGTGAACTTAACTATCGGATATACTGCAGCTGTGGATTGGGATTTACGATGATGGTTTTGAAGGGATGCAATAGTTATTTAGTTATTAGTATTATCTACGTGAGGACAGTCAGACAGTTGGTCATTGTTGTTGTTGTTAGAGATTAGCCACTGGATGACTGGAATTTCCTCCCGGATTAATAGAGTATCTGTCTGTCTGTCTATCAAATCATCCCTCCCTTTAATCCGTCCTTGTATGTTTCTTAATTTGTGTTCTATGGTTTATAATTCAGCCACTACCCACTCTTGAATCATTACATGTATCCAGTATGAAGGATAACATACAACAATTATTGATTTTAATATACAATATATACAGTATATATAGTCGAATTCTAATATTCTATATGTAGCTGACTTAACATATATTCAGCAGAAAGTGACTTTAAAGTAGCTTGCACATCTACTTGAGTAACATTCTTAGCAGTATTTTACATGTTGATGTTTGAAGTTCCTCCAACAATACTGAATGGGGCGGCTGATGTTTTTTCTTTTTTTTTTCTTTGGACGTGTTGAATATTTCATTAAAGCCTGCTACCAGATCGTCAGCTCTGATGTAGAAAATGTAGCGCTATCTGAGAAAGTAAAAGCCTTTGGGTCATTCTCCATTCACATTTAACCTGGCATTGTACAGATTTTGAATGCTAATTAGATAACATTTTATAAATTAGAGGTTTGAATCCGTTCTCTGTCTTCTGGATTTGAGAGGTTATTCATGCTCATAAATTCTGATTAGGCACTCGTACACCGCAGGAATAACACCCAGCCCTTGAATTGAGTGGAATGTCCAGTGTATTTCACACAGTGTAACTATTTAAATTGTTTAATTAACATTGAAAGAGTATGAAACTACTTGGTGGGAAAAAGGAATCTAAAAAAAATGACTGATAGGTGACAGGGTGATCATCAGCAATGCCAAGGGAAGCATATCGTGCTGCACACTTAGCAAGATCAACAGTATCACCATCAACACTCATCTTCACAGTGGAAACGACTCCCTGGATGTTGATACCCATTATTTTTGGCAACGCATAGCCTCGAATATGTGGAATTAAATGGAGTGAGACAAATGTAATTGAGATTCATCAATAATTCTCAGTGATCTGCATGAACCGGCGGTACTTACAGTGGATAATGATGAAGGCTTGGCAATACCGCTGCCTTTTTTTTTTTTTCCCCCAGAAGGTTGGCACAGTAATCAGAGGAAGAACATTATCTTGAAGGACAGTTCCTGCTCTCAGCACAGATTGAACTTTAATGTACCTTTTATCAGGAAGGCAGGACAGAGCCGGTCCAAACGCGAAGTCGAGTCTCCATTCCGCTCACACACACACCAAAATATTAATATTTGCTTAGATTTGTTTTTATTGATTCATTTTACATAGCATCCAGAATGCTATTTTTTTTTATGTTTCTTTAAGTTATCTTGGATCTCTATAACCGACGCGAAAACGTCAAAGGCCGTCTTGTCTCTCCTGCGCTCCGATTCCACTTTCTTCTTCAAAGCTCCTTTTGTTGTGGCGCCGTCGCCATGGCTGAATGTAAAACGATATAAAACACCGTGTTGACTGACAGCAGACTGTTGTCTTTTTGTATGTTCTTGTTCTCGGCAGGGGTTTGGCTTATCGCTGCAGCTGAAATACACAAGTCAAATTTTTACGTTTCTTCTTTTTATTTCTTCATCTGAAATAGAATAGAAGCTCTTTCATGTGTTTCATCACCGCAAAAAAAAGTCATTTTAGCACCATTTTTTTTTGTCTGACAGGAGCAATGTGTGCTTTAATCTCCTCGCGTCTCAGATCATGTCCTATTTTTTTGGTGACACTTGATTTTTTTTTTGCCCATTGAAAAAGTCCCTGTTGAGTGTAAATTGAACAACACAATGTTATACAAAGCTTTGATCGCTCCCTCTCTCTATCTTGCTCTCGCTGTTCTGCTCTTCACTTCTCGACTTGAGCAGACAACCGTAAGAGTTTTGTTCTTAAATGCAACACCCATTATTGAGGAAGTTTTAAATAGTAAATAGGATAAGCAGGATACAGAAACGCATCATTATTTTTTTTTTTTTACTGATTAATTAAGATGCCATACTTACAAAAACAACACATGCTTTCATGGCTCTAAAAACAATCCCAGGCATAAATCCATGCCATCGTGTGAAAACAATTTATTTTCTGATTTCATCTTTTGGAATCAGACTTTCCATGTAAAATAGTTTTGTCAGATCGTATAAATATCTCACCATTTACCAAACAAGTAACAACAAATTGAAAATGGTAGATAAGGACCCGGTCGATTTTAGTTTTTGTCATCATGAAGTCTTTGTATCTTTGTTTGTTATCCTTGTTGGAAGACAAACTGCAGAATTACCCTGAAGTCACCAAAAGCACTTAAATGTCTGGACAACGGACTGAATCAGTGTGTTTAAAATATGCTTTTGTTCTGATATGTCAGGGAAGAATCATCTCGTATAGTTTAATCCTCTATCTGATCATTAACTCCCTTGATTGCTACATCTGAAACTGTTCATGTAAGATGTAAGACCTCGTAGTGGGTTTCTACACAACTACAATAAAGGAACCCAAACCACAATACGTCCCCTTTAAAGTGGTTTAATCCAATGGAGAGAAGAAGAAACCCTGTGGCTGCCATACGTATATAGTCCAAACTATCTGAAACCCAATGATAACCTTTACCATGACTTCTACAAACACACACACACATCCACCGTCGCAATCATTCCGAGGCAAGTTTAGGAAAGGAAGCGTAAGTCTGAGACCCCAGCTCACTGTAATGTGGATTAGTAATGGGGGAGGGGGGGCTTGAGGCGTTTACAATTAGTCAGCAATCTGGGATAAATGGTGTTGTTCATTAAAATGCTGTGCTGCATCCTGATGTGGATGGAATGAAAGAGGAGCCGGGCAGCCAGGTGCTCTCATACCCACTTTTACACACACACACACACACACACACACACACACACACACACACACACACACACACACACACAGACAGGAGAAGTAGCAGATTTATTTTACTGTTAACTTTTATTTCTTTTATTCCTCCTTTCCTCCTCTTTGTGTAATCTCTCTGTAACAATTAAAGAGATTTAATACACGGAGGGCCCGATGACTTACAGTACGTGTGTGAGGCAGATTTAATACCCTCGCACAGGTCCCTGATCTATCACAGGGCTGACGCACAGATAGACAGCTCAATCACGCTCCTCTTCACACTTGCAGTCAGTTTAGTGGGGGTACCTGGACTACCTGGAGGAAAAGGTGCGCAGACACAAGGCCACACTGAAAGGTCTGCATGTGGACTAATCGTTAGGCCAGATGACCTCCTTCTGCACATTAATTGAAAATTCCAAAAAGAATGGTGTACGGTGGAAATTTCTCCGTGATGCTGCTCTTCCGTAATGAGAACGGATAGTGCCGGCGGTTTTTAATTACCAGTCGATAACATCTGCTCAAAATGTCATTTTTAGACCACTCAATATTGTTTGCAAGGTTATACCTGTTTATTAAGTAGATCTGTGCGGTCGGCACGGAAACATAAGAGCTCCGAAATGACTCCCATCTTCAGTTTGAGCTGGCAGAATGTCAGAGAGGTGTCGACTCCATCTCACCGTCACTTTGAAAGCTGCATTTGTGCTGCTTTTATGCGATGCGGCATTATAATAAAAGGAGTTTGAATATTCATTACTCCTTACGTGTTTACCAACACCACAGGCACTGAAAAGATACAAGGATGACAGCAGCAATATTTCTCAAACGTATAACATCTATATATTAAACTATTCACTACACTATATTATTATATATTTCATACTTTTGTTAATATTATTGTCAGCTACTGGATAATTTGAATATCTATCTATCTATCTATCTATCTATCTATCTATCTATCTATCTACTCTATCTACGTGGGAATTAATTTCCAATAATATTTCAGCTAATTTGAGTGTTCATTGGGATATTTTGCCCTTTGTGTGCCTGAACAAAGAGGAAGGTGCCGGCCCTTGTACACCGACGGCCCAAAGGTGCAAAAAAAATCTCCCCATGCAACATTTGTCACCGCAAAACGTCTGTTGTACGCTGATGAATGCTGTAGACAACGCGGCGTGAATAAATTTGACTCGACTTGCTCTCTGTCTAGTGCTAAATTTTGCAAACATCTGGCGTAGTCGATTCATGAGCCGTCAGATTTGTTTGGAGAACAATAAAAGACGGATGTTCGGCAGAACGTTTGACCTTCTCCCGTATATTCCTCCTATAGACGTACCTGCGCTGAATGCCTGAATCCCCTTCCTGTAGCCCTGCAGAATTTATTTCATTATAACACCCTTTTGTCTCGTAAGCTATTCAGTATTAGTATTTTTGTTCCATTTCACCCCTGTGTAGACACTTTTACATACTTTCTCACAAAACTTTCCGTGCTATTTTCCAACCGCTAAACAAACGCAGCGAGCGGTGGTGGCGAGGTTTCAGATTTTCGAGATGCAGAACTCATTAAGTTGATTACAAAGGGTCTGGCACAAGTGATACCAAGCAGCGATCGTGATCGGCTCCATTTCATCCGACCAGACTGAACACGCAGAACAACACCACACGATTCCAACAAAATATAATTAAAGCCGCATGAAAACGCTGTGGCGTGTTTACCTGAGTGCTATGATTTGCAAAAATCTTTGCAGAGGTGAGCTAACTTTCGAAAAAACTTTTACTCGGCGGCAGCAACCTTGTGCTTCAACTCGGTGCCACTTAGGCTTCTCTTGTACACGGCACTTAGGGAAAGGACTATAGAATGAAGTCACTGAGGTGGAAGGAATGCCATTAATGTTTTAAATCTAGTGAGTTTCCCCAGCTCCGACGGCTTCAGGAAGCTCTTATGCCTCAAATAGCCTCTCATAAAAGGTTCACGAGTTGCTTGTGCCACAAGGAGCCAAATCGTCGTCACAGTAGTGCAATTAGCAAATGGTGAGGAGGAAATGCATTTTGGCAGGTGCTAGAAACGGCCCGGTAACGTCGGTGCTGGACCTGAGGCACTGTTGGCTCCGTTTGCGGGCTAAATTGAGGCGAGATCGCTCCAAACGTGCACAAATCGACGTGTTTCTAAATAAAATTACAGTCATGCACATTTACGCATGCATGGAATAAACTTAATCTGCGTGACTTTGGTTAAGCCGCTCAGTAAAGTAAAATATGGAAGTCAGTAATTTGTATCTTATTTTGCTGGATAAGGTTCATCTGTTTGGTTGGGCACACGGAGAAAAACAAAAACAAACAGAAATTTTAAACCGATTAAAGTAAAATTGATCTGTTGTTATCTGGGCTTGTGCTGCGTCGTTGCAGAAATCGCCGGGCTGTGAAGATTTCATAAACTGTGCTGGGGTTACAGGTTTGATCACTTGACAGAATGCCCTTGAGCAAACTCGAGACCCTGCGTGTTCGCCGTGTTTAAGACGTGAATGCCACCACCGACAGCTAATGCCGAAACTGTATCCGGCTCTGGGCCATCACGTTCCTCCCTCCGTCACATGCGTCAACAATAATATATTGTCGACAAATTGGTGACATTTTGGTTGTTTTCTGCCGAGCCGCTGCTCCTGAGGCACAACTAATGGGTACAGTTTAATGCAGTCAGTCGCTATGGAGAAAAACCCTCTTGTTAAAAACCCAGGTGGCCGCAGATTCAAAGACGTCACACCTGAATACATTAAACGTGGTCTTGCATGACAACAGGTTGGGCAAAAATATACAGAAATGCTGCTGCGACTGTAGATGCGTGGAGAGACACAGACACACGCGCACACATTCTAATATCTGCTGCTTTCTGCAGAGCCCAATATACCTGCTGATCGTCTGCCCAGACTCTCAAGGAACTTAATGGAGCGGAGTGTCAGCTGGTGTGAGAGAATGTGACATTGTTTATGTGCTCTGTAAAGTTTTACCGTTCTTATAGCTGTTGTTTATTCTGATTTGCATCCCCTTGTTCTTGTTCATAGGCCTTATGGGCCAGCTTAACTCCGCCAAGTGAGCTTAGAGCCCGCGACTGTTGTTTACCACACTCCTCTTTTTCCCTCAGGACTCCGAGCTGCTGTAATGGAAAACATCACATGGATACCAGAGGAACATTCTTAGTTTAGGAACACAAGAGAGAAAAAAAAAAAAAAGGCACAGCGCAGATAGCAAAGTCGGCGTAGGTTGTTGGAAACGATGTATATGGAGACATACTGCTTGAGTGGATGTGCACATTTAGATTCAACACACACTCCGGCGACGTTAGGAAGCCTCAAAAACGCTTTCCAGAGAGAGCAGGTTGTTGCATATTTGCAGGGAACGATTTCCATTATACCGCTTCATGTTTTTCACAGGATTGCCGTTTGCTGAGGTGGTGAAGCTTTGATCCATCTGCAGTGGCAGTCTGATAGTGTCTGCCGTGCCCACGTTTCAAACGGGGATCAACTCGTTATGAACGCATCAGAGAATGATGCACACCGGACAGGACGTCTAGTTCGTGTCGTTTCCTGTATCTGCCTGGCTGCTTGCTGTGTTTTTGTACGGTTTTGGAGAATTTGTCACAGCATTATCTCCACCGGCAGATTAATAGGAGTGCAGACGGCCATGTTCTGTCTTGTCATCACCTGTCTCTCACTTACAGGAGTCAGGTGAGAGGACATAGCACATGATAGTCTCACTCAATCCTGCCAGACTGTTCTAGTCTCTGCAGGGGCCCCCCGACCAGTAGGAGTCGCTAACACAGCAGTTAGAGGTCTAGGTCCAAGTTAGTTGTAGTTGTGGGCAAGGGCTTTACACACGGCTGCCATATTTCTAATGTAATAAATTCAACACACTGAGACCTTTTTTTTCCCCCCAAAAGCAAACTATCTGGGGACGAGTCAGAGTGTGTTTTGAGTTTGATTAATAATATCTTGGAAGCCAGTGGATGAAATCTAATATTATGAGTATTCTCTGCAGCAAGTGTTGGTGTAGCGCTCTGGGCCATGTACAGTCTGGACAAATGGCAGAGACTTTTTCAAAGCATAATGTGATTAAAAAAGAAAAGGGAAAAAAAAGAAGAAAAAAAGTGGTTCTTTGGGGAACTTTTGAAAGTCTGCCGAGCCGTATGAAACAGGACTATGATGAAACGGCTGATATATGATGTAATGCTCTCGTGAGTTTATCTCGTATTTAACGCTCTCCCTAAAAGCTGCTGTTTTATTCCGCACACACACACACACACACACACACACGTCATCTTAACGCATACCTCGTTAAATTACAAGACCCTGCACCGTAATCTGTTGGATTACGTCGTGTCATGCCGTATAATAGGTACCAGACTGGGCACAGGAGAGGACGAACTGCACCAAAAGGCACGGACAGTCATGTGGTCGTCTATTCTCGTGTCCTTGAGCATCCCTGGTTATGATCAGTCCTCCTGGTAGGTGTTTGAAATGTACCAGTACCACCCTCAGGTACACGCTGAGGCCAGGGCATCCATATTTTTGTCCCCACCGTGAAAAGTAATAGGCTGTCAATAAAAGAATGGCTGTGCAGAATCCTTCATTTGTCTCTGATGTCAGATGATGACCGGGCTGTTGGACATGCATACAGATAACAAATGACTGTGCCCTTCACTGACCCTGCTGGTGGCAGAAGATGCCTGGCTGTGCGACACGAATTCCCATTGAATAATCATTATGCCAGGGCACTGCGGGGAATTAATAAACTAGCAAATTGACTGACTCCAGACAGGTCACAGTGTACACACTTGGATCTCGTCTAAATCCTCTGTGACGGCTGGAGGATATTGCAGGCGTCTGCATGGGGACACGTTAGGAATGTGACGGAGGCTTAGCACTACAAATCAGCGCGTTTATCCGAGTTTGTTTGCGAGAACACAAAGGTCGTTAAAGACACCCGTGATCGTATGACCCTTTACTAGGTGAACAAAATGTTGAAGCAGCAGCTTAAAGTGACTTTTAAATGGTGAGAGCGAACAGAAACTGTGCCAGAGAAACACGCTTACTGTTTACACCGAGTCTTGTTATTTGGAAGAGAATGCTTGAGACGGCGATTTAAAGATGTATCTGAGCTCGGTGGCAAAAATGCTCGGAAGGCAATATAGCCTGCTGCGAGCTGGCTACGTATCTGTGCAGACTGTGGGTTTATCCTCCCTCGCCTTGATGTGATATTTGGACACCACGCTGCCTAAAGCCAGATGAATCGCAAATCCTAATTAAAGCAGTGAGACCGCTGTTCGGTCAATATGCGTCGGTCAGCAGTGCAGTGCAGAGTGTGGAGGACGGAGAGCCTAAGTTGTAGGCTTACGAGTAATTTTTTCTTTTTTTTCACACTGAAGCAGAACATTTTAACATTCTGAATAAGCGTGTCAGCGTTGATCAAAGTATGAATTAACACCGTCACGATCGCCATGTTTGAATTCGAGGTGATGGTTATGGATTTTTCGGGAGCATCACATCCAAAAAAAGCTATAACAGGGATCCTATAAGTTAAGTGCATGTCACATTGTGTGAGAGGAGCATAATAAAATGTTATTGGTAGTCGATCTAAATTATGCAGGCAGAAACGTCGTCAACTTGTCATCCATCTGGCTGCTTTATAAACTTGGATTGTAGCGGCAGTCACACTGTGAAATTGTTGAAATTTCTGACACTCTAAATTTTGCTACACCGTCTTTTAGTTTCAAGAGCGGTAAATTGACCGATTTCATGCAATCTAGGACCACAGTTTTTGATTGATACACATATATATATTCATCAGGCAGATATCAGAACTGTTAAATTTGGTCTTTGGCAGCCGAAAATTCCACAGTTTGCAGACACTGTTAAGAATATGGTCAAGGCTTAAATGATTAAAAATAAGTCCTTATTGATTCCTGAGTAAGTATTTAATCATTTTTGAAGATGATCATTAGGCGATTAGTTGAAGTTTAGCATGAGTAAACGAGCTGATTTTGCACTTTTTTGCATTTTTTTTTTTTTTTTACACTTAGTTGTTTTTTTTTCTCTCCTGTTACTCTTCCAGTGTGAAAATAGGGCTCAGGATTTTAATCGCTGTGGTCACACACACCCCGATCTTCACATTGTTTTGCTGTCAAACCGCCACATTGTAGTCTCGTCACCGCAGTATAATTCTTTCATTATGATAAAAACATGTCCCAAATTTCCTGTCCAATGAGCATGTCACTCCTTTCATAATATACCCATCATCATGAGACAGTTTGCCTTGGCACTACAAAGTGTGACCAATTTTTTACTCACCAATATTGTGGTTGTTGATCAAAAAGAACAGAATACGATAAAGGAAAAATGGACTTGTCACACCTGCCAAGGAAAGCTAAATCTGCTGTCTCTGGGCCTTATTTGGGAAATAATTGGCTAAAACAATACCACAGGAGTAATCACTACTTTATTGCCAATTATGTCCCATGTTCTCTAATGGGAGGAGTTGGAGGTGCAGCACACAGGAAGTTGGAGGAGGGAGTCATTCAAATGTTTTGCAGTTCCACCCCCTCACATTATGTTATGACATCCCTTCCATTCCTTGTCCCATTTCTAAAGGCTGCAGTGGCCTTTACACGAGAAACCATAAGCGGTGAACAATCCTATGATAATTTTATTAGTACTTATTGCCAACCTGTTCCATGTGTACAACTTAATGTTCAATTTATTCTTGAGAAGCATTACCTACCTACATTGAATTTTTTTTTGTCTGTCTCCCAACCCCATGAGGACTAATGCAAGGACAATTTAAGAGCGAGCGAGCGAGCGAGCGAGCGAGCGAGCGAGCTTCTATTAGAAAGCCAATACATTTGATGCGGTTCATAGGTTACTGTACAGGCCCATCTGTGGCCTGTCAAGACTTATTAGTGCTCATAAATGTTGAAATGGCAAACCACAACAAAATTTCCTGTTCCCTCAAGAGATTCTTTAGAGAACAATCACAGAAATCATCTGAAAAGGCAAGTACAGTTATTGTAAGCCCTTTGTTATTAAAATCATCCTCTCCGTCCTGCAGTGCGCCCAATTTGTATTGATTTAACTCTTTTTTTCCTGTCAGGTACAGTAGTACGTCGGCCATTCGAGCTGCAATGTTTGGCTCTATTATTGCTTTTTTTCCCTGCTACTCCACCAGGCCCCATGGGTAAATTTTTGCCCGCTCCCCGTACAAAGTGGTCCGATGTCAGGGTCTGCTACAAAACTGCACTCCTGGAACTGCTTGGGTAGTGTCTTGCTCAAGGACGACTCCTACATCCCATTTACTTTTCATTCTAAACCTGCGGTCCTCCGACGTCAGGTCAAATGAATGTTTGATCTGTCAGCCCTCCTCATTATAGGGTTCACCGTGTAGAGGGTGTTAGAACAAATGGAGGACCTTCCCAAAAACTGGTTCCACGCACTTTCAGCAAAAAGGGAGGAGGTGGGGGGGAAGGGGATAGCTACGGGATCATTCGTCTGGCAGGATTTCATAGGGCCAAAGCATTTCTTTGTAAAATGAAGTTTCCGCTGTTTTCCAGCGTGTGTTGTACATCATCGAATTGTCAGTCAGCACTCCTGCACATGTCTAAGGGACTCGAGATCTTACTCACGTCAACAAAAAAGTGCGCGGAGAACGAAAACCTCTGCCAAAAGTTTTGCTTACTGTAACCTCTAAAAGCTGCGTTTCTCTGTATGTTTGATGTTATAATCCTTGACCTACTGTATATTACTTAAGGAGATATTAATGGAAAACATGTGTTGATAGTTCTAGATCTCGTGCCATAGGTATAAAAGATACACTGAAATATTTTACTGTATTTCACCAAAATCAGCAATAAGATAGATTTCATCTGCTTTGGCAAAATAGAAGAAATTCCGGCCTCTCACATGCTTTGATGCCTTTTCTTTCTGTGTTTCTCAAGGCTTTATGGGACACAATGGCTATCCAGGGCCATGCGAACACAAGTACTGTGGCTTGGGACGTCACTGTGTGGTCAACCATGAGACGGACCAGGGTGAGTGCAAGTGTTTGGAGCACTGTAAACCGCATTATAAACCGGTGTGCGGTTCAGATGGGAAGCTCTACCAAAACCACTGTGAGCTCCACCGCACCTCCTGCCTGAGAGGACACAGGATTACCATCATGCACAGCGAAGAGTGCTTCTACAAAGGTAAGAATTCATGTGTGGGATTTATCTTTGCATTTTCGGGCCATATTCAAAGTTTGGGAGATGTCAAAAAAATTAGCAAGGGAAATTTATGCGTCTTCAGAGTTGAGCCGCGCTGCTGCGTAATTCCATTTCTGGGCAGGGCATTCAAATCATAAATATCAGCCACGTCCAGTCCACACCGCCGAGGTTACCCGGATCGTCCAGTGTTCAGATTTTTCAGAGATTACCCGTTGTGTAACAAGCGGCTGCCTTTAATCCTCCCAAACCCTGGATGATAGAGGGACTGATCTGCCCTGTCTCTAATTTGCACATCAAAATATGAATAAAGCAGCCTGCAAGTAAGTCATATTAGCCGACTGCGTGATGACATTGATATCCAGTGGTGACATGTCAGGAAGACAGATTGAATATTCACGGTGTGTGTTGTGCTCCAATAAAGCGTGATTTTCTTTTTCAGGCAGTAATATGGTTTTTTTTTCTGAGCTCACAGTTGGACAGGCTTCATCTTGCCGTAACGGACAATGAGCTCCCAGATCCCAGGTGCTTAAGTACTTAAGTTTGAAGTCTGAAGACGGAGGCATTACCTCTGAATTATGTGGACGTACAGTATCTTCACTCTGAATGTGGCCTGTATGTAAATTACTGGCGGCAAATCCATCGATTACTCAGCTGGATAACTGCTAGGAATGCAGAGTATAATTGCATGCAATTTTAGTGTGGGCATCTTCACGGAACACAAATGTTTACCCAACGGTTGTTCAGCTCGGATCCTGATGGGGCTTATTGGGCCACATGGGACTTCCTGTCCAGTACTTATAACCTGGAGGAATGATAAAAGTGCATGAAATTGGCACATTTCAACATAACTGAATAACTGAATCATGTATGAGGAAAGAAATTAACATCAGCCATTAACCAAATGCTGGCTGCTAAGATTCTGTTCCACTCCCATTAAGTTCCCCTCTAATCTGCTTCCTCTTGGTTGGCAATAAAGCCGCTGTCCCCACTTTGGATGACAGACATAAAAGTTAACTTCCAACCCTATAGGCATAAATGGCTGATGGAATGGATTAGCAGAAATGCGACAAAAACACTCAAAGAAATATATTTGTTAATTCTCCTCATACAGAAACACTGAATAGGGCGAAAAAATGGAATGATGGAGGATTTTCACTAACACCGACAGCATTTTTACGGCAATGTGCTTGTTTATGTTCCAAGTTGTCAGGTGGATTGTTACAATTATGATTTGACATTTGACATATTTTGTTTCTGTCAAACTACATGCCAGGAGAGATAATCGCTGAGACTTTTGGGATGTCAGCAACTGATATTGTTGGTAAATTGTCCTCATTGTAGCAAAATGTGATGCTAATGTCGATGATCTGTATTTTTGTCGTTGCTGATGATCAGAAATAATGATCTTTTGTTGTGGTTTTGCAAGAAAATTCTGAAAGCATTGTTATAAAAATACATTTGCTTTTACAGTTCTACAGTAGTTATGTGACTGACAAGTGCACACCAGCAGAATTACAGACATAAAGCGGAGGTAGAGGTGTCATGAAGTGACTTCTGAAGAGAGCCTCGTAGCTCTGTCTGTGCAGCTTGATTTAGAACCTGGAGCAGGTGTTCGTGCTGTATGTTGATATTTCCCCAGAGGAAATATTGCATTGACTGTATAAACGCACCAATTATTCTTAGTCCCCTGAAACAAGGCGCCTCTCACTTTTACAAAGCGTGACATCAGCAAAGTAAGCGCTCCTGACACCTTGGAACCTTTCCTCAATTTAGGGCGGAGGGAGAGTTGTTGCAGACTGCTCACACACTGCCTCTTTGTAATATTCATGAAAGATTGACGGAGTCTCTCCATTGATTCCTGGCTGACTTTATAACTTCGAAAAGAAACTTCATCGATGATTGCAGATACTGTAGCTTCAGTCGTGTGCTGGCTGGCACTTGAAATTCTCCGAGGCCCTTCTCGGTGTATGGAACATTGGATTCTACATCTCGGGAAAGTTAATCCATATCAACCTCCGAGAAAAGCAAACAAATCACTTTATGCTAACGTGTGCTCTTCCTCTGCAATGTTAACATGGAACCAAGCCAAACGGAGAGAGAGAAGCGTTTATAATCTTTAAAACTACAGCACAAAGCGTCGTACTTGACCTCGATTGTGATCAACGTGTGCAGCAGCGTCAGCGTAGGTAAGCCGGCGGTAACAATGAAAGCCCGTGTTTCAGATCAATGGCACATCTCTGGTGGCTGATGGTCCTAATCAGCCACCGTCATGGGCTCGGTCTTGTCTGACATCCCCCCACCCCCACCCAACACCCCAATCAACGGCTATCCGCAATGCAGAATGGGATATTGGACCGATGTCAGACAGTCAATATCAGATCAACAGGGGCCAAAAAAAGAGAGAGAAAAAAAAACAAGCCTTCTTTTTCTCTCATCTCTCTCAGTCCAGATGGTTTTTCTATTTGCTGTGACTGATGTGTAATCAATTCCTCATTGGATGAGAGCACCAGCGGGAGCACATGGCAAACTATTGGAGCAATTAGAAACCACTGATAAAGGTATTGGGCTTTTTTTTTCTCCAGAGGCAATACTTTGCCAACGTTGAAAAATGAAGTCTTAAATTCTACTTAAAAACTTGTTTACATTTCAACAACTTTACAGAATCAGTGCCGCCACCAACTACAAATAAGAAGGCTGCCATTCAGAGGAAATGGATAATTGAGAAAAAGTAATGGAGCTCACATTCACATCCAGATGTAATTATAATCCAGGGCTTATTATTGGATAAATTGGAACGTGCCCTCAATGGCATGCTAAATGTGTCATTTGATTACTTCTGCTCCAGGTGATAGTTTCAATTTAGTTAGCAATAAAGCAATATACTCATTATTAAAGCATAATAATGAATTTTGATCAGTTCAATATTAGCTTGAATTGTTTCTCAGCGTGAGTGTGTCAGTGGGATAATTGTGTCATTTTTCTCCAAGCCTGTTGAGCTCTCAACCCGATAACGATAACCATGATGGATTCAAAATGATTTTATTAGCCGTGTGCTAATAACATCGCATACATGTTAAAATACAAAAAAGTCCACACACAATAGCCAACAAATAGTCAAATTAAATTATAAGCTCGTTTGGCAGATCGTGCTCACAGGTACGGCATGCTGCTGTCATAAATCATACATTTACATCGAAACGCTGACATGCATTGCAGCGCGTGCCTGATGCCTGACTCGCTGCCTCGTCTAAGTCCAACAGCGTTCCATGAAAAGCCTTTTACTGCGGCGGCATAAGCTCTGCCTTCTGTCCAATATATTAAACCGGTTGTAATCTATGACCATAGGCTGTGAAATTCAAAACACAACGTCATAAATGAAGTGTCAGTGCCAGATGGATGACGTGTGTGCTGTACAAACACTCGGCTGGCTGCTGCAAATTGGATCGTATGTTCCTGCACCGTTCAAATGCTTCTTTTTAAATATGCAGCAACTGGATGGCATACTTCTATTACGGATCAGATTAAAATATCAATTCGTGTACCTCTGAGTTTAGTTTAAAAATCACATATTTAAGGAAGTTATGGTATTTAACAACAATAGATAGAAGATACTTCACTATCAAATAGAACAATCCAGACACTTGGATCGTGTAATTGAATGTATGAATGTCTTACTGAAACCCCCATAGTGTAAACAGTTAAGGGCATCCCATGATCGTCAGGTTCTGTGCGAGATTAATTTGATGAAGAGTCTATTAGTCCCCTCGGTAATCGTGGGCTTAGAGTTGTTGGCAATGATTGCTTTTGTTAAGTCAGTATTGGTTGTGGTCCCAGCTGGATGAGTCTGTGTATCGAGATGGAGAGTCCTTGCCAGCTTTCCCTTTTGCCTCTTATCTGCTATTGAAGACAGGATGGGAAAAAAATGACAGCCATGTGTTGACTGAAGCTTTTCATTAGCACTGTGGAGAGCACATGACCCCCATTTTCCACATGCACTGCACAGCAACTTAGCCAGCATCAGATCTGATTGAAAATTAAGTGGTGCACAAAAGCCTGTCCAATCTGTGCAGGGCAATGTGTGCATGACGGCGAGCAATCGCTGCAGCAGGTAATTGCCACAAGCAGAGACAATTAAGGCTAAGGTTGCAGCACATCAAGCAAGTAGGCTGGATGCATTCAGCACACCCAATTATGTGGCAGATCATACATTTCTAAAACCGTCATATATTTAGCTCACAATGAAACATCCCTGGCAGAGCCTCTCATTTCTTTTAAAGTCAGAACTGAAGTCACCATTTCCTCTGTCAGTTGCATCATGCTGCTGACAGATCAAAACAACTTGAAACTTTGTTGTCACTTTGAGACGAGCTATCCTTGCAGAATACGCTACAAACCACTACAAAATATCTAAATGGCTGAAGCCTTTGCAGTAGATTTGCTACTACGCTGCATTTTATGAAAGATTCCTTAAGTTAATATCAAATGAATATATACTGTAAGTAAACACCCGAGGTTTCAGAAATCAGTTTGTTTATTAGTCAAAAAGCATTTCACAGCTTATTTCGACCAATCAATGCACACTGTGCTTGAAATCAGCTTTGTTTTTGACTAAATTGAATATTCTCTCCAAAGGATGAATGTATTCTCAAGGATTCACTGAAGTAATTATAAAGCTGCTGTAGCTGTAATAAAACCATAATGCATTAAATGTGATCTCCTCCGCAGCCCTCATGTTGTTGTTTTTGCCGCTGTTTGTGCTTTTTGCCTGATAAAAGATCTGAGGAAAATCGGTGCTCGATACCCCAAGCAAGGATCTCCGTTTGAGCTGTTCAAAGACCTGATATGATGCATCACAGATGCCCAAAAGATATCAAAGAAGCTAAATATCTGGAGCTGTTGGGGAATAGAAAACCTGTAGTGTGAAATGACTTTTGACTTGCAGTGACAATAGAGCGCAGCTGCAGCCAATGAAAACTCAAAACAGGTGCATGAGTCATATCACTTGCACCGAAAACAAAACACAACTGCATGGTCCTTACAGCTCGCAAAGGACGTAAATCCTGCACGATGCCTTGAAAAGTGTCCCCCCCAGATGCCAATCAGTTATACGATCTGCAAACCACAATACAAAAACAGCAATCTGAAGATCATTGACAATTGTTTGTATGCAAAGCCATTGTCCAACTTTGGCTCATGAAAAACATGCTTCCATCCATCTTGAGTTGTTGCCAAGCAAATGTTGTTCACTCAAACCAATCATATACATGTTAGTCATTATGCTGAAGGGCTTAGAGGTCAAACACTTAAGAAACAAAGACTGAAAGAGTTGGAGTTTCATTAGAAATAATTCAGAATTCGGCATATTTATTGAGAGAAAGTAATCAAAAGTAAGTATTTCATAAGTATTTTTAAGACGACCTGTCCTTTACATTCTTTATTAAGGTGAAATCTCTTCCTGTTTTTTATTTTTTTTATCAGTGCACAGTGTTTAATTTTACGAGGCTGTGTTTTCCAGTATCAAACTACAGTGAGGAAGCTTTGATGTCATAAAAAAAGAGAAGCAATCATTAGGTCTTGTATAACACTGGAGTTATCAAGTATTCATTGGAACTCATTTTACAATCCTAGAACAAATCCTCTGCTGGATCATATTCTGAAACTTATAAATTATCCTTACAAGATTAAGAAATCCCCACTGCATTAGCTGCCTCTGACTTTCTATGGTGAGCTAATGATGTTAGCTCGCCATCCAAATTTGCTGAGATGGATGTTTGATGTGGGCATGCTCAAAAATACACATTTAGTTTTGTTTGAATTATCATTTTACTGGATATTTGGGACTTTTTTTCTGCAAAGCACTGTAAACAAAACCAAAAGAGAGGAAGCACAATTACAAACAAATAAGTACTGCCTTCATGGCGTGGCATGTATCTCTGAAATTTTGCTAACTTGCACCAGGCTAAACAAATACTGTATGTAGCACAGACATAATGAAGCTCTTTAATTGGGCTTTGTCTTTAAAATAAGCCTCGCTTTTGTTGCCAGCTGCTTCCCTGGCACCCTGCTAGAACCAACTCTTTGTTGGATGATTCCTAAGGGCCCTGCAAGGAAAAAACATCCACGTGAAGCATCATTGCATCGCACCTCTAGAGGCCTTCTATCTTAACGATGTGTCTGTGGGTTTCTCACCAGAGAGGCGCTCCGGTGAGATCAGTTTGTGTACGGCAAAAAAGGATTTGGAACCTCGTGTGCATTCTGGTTTACTTTAATGACTCAGTGGTGCCATTACCGCTGTGACCTTTGTACAAGACCTGGCATTGTCATGGACTGTCTTGCCAAAGAACAAGTTCCTCATTAAAAAGTAGACCTGTGGATCATTAAATTTGCAAGGACGCCCAAGCCATTGTCATCCGCAGGGTCTAGGCGCCAGTTGACTGTGAAGTTTGATTCTGAGTACATTAATCCAGGTTTTAGAGATTCAGTTGAGTGGCATTTTTCCATTTTTTCCCCTCTCCTTCACCTGATCAGCATTTAGGCATGGAGGAGATAATAAGCCTTCAGTGCCGCCATCATTAGGCAGCATTTGGTTGTTAAACTTGGCTAAGCCAGATCTGTACTGTAGTGTCGTTAATTCTTGTGCAAACACCACCAAAAGCCATCTTCTGGTCTACTGTGCCCATAAAACTGGTTGATTATGACTGCGTATGTTCTACACAGTTCTCCAAGACCAAAACGATGTAATACGTAATCTTGACTTGTCGTTTTATTGGCCCGACGATGTGAACAGACTTCTGTTTCATTCCACTTTGTATAGATGGTTTTTGGTGCACATGTTTATAGTTCAGTTGCTGTGTACTCGCTCAGGTCTGCATTGCAGTGAGAGAATATCTTCCTCTTAGGAAACAGTGGTGCAGACACAATATCAGATATCACAGGAAGGCATGAAACACTTTTATAGGGAACGAGAGGAAAGGTAGTGCCTGACTGTGATTGTTTGAAACCAATAACAAATCTGCAAGTAGTCAGTTTCTTCAACTGAAATCCTTCCATGTGTGTCCTGCTTACCACCATCGGCAGGCCCAAGGTGTGCCTGGACACAATGCTGTTGACCACACTGAGTTATCGATGCAGATACAGAGTAAAAGGATTGCATCCCGTGTATTAAGTAAGTTCTTTTTTTCTTTTCTTTTTAACGTGGGAAAACATCAGCCTGTGGCAAACACGCTCACTGTTGAGTTCTGTGACACTAAGAGGAGAGATTAATGTACCAGATCAGTCCTGTCAGATCGTGTGCTCATCTGCCGTGCATCAGATCAGATGAAGCAGGATCAGTTTGCTTTCTTACTAAACAACAACACACACCCACACACACAGACAGACACAATATGCTACATGCTACAATACACCAGATATTCATAATAGCGTAACAGTGGATTTATGATGCTTTAAGAGCAACATTTTGTTAACTGTGCTGGAAATCCTTGGCTTGTGTGGGATTCCGGGTCAGTTGTCTTTTTTGCGATTTTTTTCCTTTAAAACGTGACCGAATACAGTGATAGATATCGGATTTGTCAATTGAAGAAGACACTGAAATTGCTCGTTGAAACAGGAATGAATGTTGCCTTGACTTTCTCCCTAGTAGTCCTTGAAGAGGTACAAATATCCGGAGTGATGACATTGATCATTGATATACTGTATCTCTTTCTAGAAGACAAATCAATGCTTATAGTGAAAACTGAATTTGATGAATAGCTACCCTAAATCTGTAATTTACTGTGTTTTTTGGGGGTTTTTTGTTCCGTTGATTTTTCTGTGACACAGACATCTGCTCGTGATAGTTATACCGCGGACTAAAATGGCATCATTAGCCTCCTTTATGATGGCAGAATAAAGACTGATACAGTAGAAAAACAGTGTAGATGTACGACATAGCTGTAGGGACTGGCCGTGGCCCATTTGTTGAGAACTGATACAGCAAGGAAAATTTCAGAGCACAATGTGCTCATCAGTCTTTGTGTCGAGGCTTGCAGTCGTAGTTGTTCGTATGCAGGAATCAGGAGGAACGGACGGAGATTACTTTCTGCACTGTACCAACTTTCTAATACGGGTTAAATTAAGAATTAGACAATATAATGAGCTCAAGCTGTTATGTCAGTGTGTATCAGAATTCCACACCTGTACAGATCATGAATGTGTCATCTCTGCATAATTCACATGTACAAAACCTTTCGCCTTTTCTTAATTAGTCATCATAAATTTTAGCAGCTCAGGAGTCGACTGTCACCACTGGCATTCAGACCTTTGTTTCTTAGTCCTGTAATTCATCAAAAGGCAAGATTATGGAACCTGTAATCATGGACTGAGCTGTGTAAGACATGTAGGTACTGTGCCGAGTACTGCACAGTGGGGGTTCATGAGACAGTGAGTGGGAGGTGCCATTGTAGAGTTGTGGGTAGTTAATAATTACTCATCCTGTGGATTAGGGAGTAAATTATAATTTTTAAATTAACTTGAGTTGCAGGTTACCATACCATTTGAACAGTAATAGGATGTTGTTGGGCCACTCCTGTCATTGGTGGACGTAAATGCTGCCATCTGCTATCCAACCAAAGAAACAATAGTGGACGAATGTAGGGATGAACGCGATACATTGACCATATTGATATATAGCAACAATGCTAAGTGGGCCTTTAATGCTATGACGATAATTAAACACATTTTACCATTAAGCACGTACTGTATTATTGATGTGGAACATAAGCCAACATAAGCCACTTTAGCCGCTTTTCTTCTTTAATTCTTTCATTTTTTTTTCTCTTTGAAAGAGATATCCTAGCTGCTGAGGATTGTGTTGATTTGGTTACAACAGGGACGGTCTGCAGGGACTACGGATGGCTCTCAGAAAGCTTAATGACCATTCTTCATTTGGGCTAATGCATAATTGGTGTTTAATTGCAACATCTGTGATAAGCTTTCAATTTTTTAAAATATATGTATTCATTTATTTACTAGTGATTTTGCAGAGGAACAGCAACATGACTGATCAAGTTCTTAGAAACTACTTACTTTAATTCTACCATTATGGTTTCCAAGACACGGAGTAACATAGAGGCTATAATATTGTATTTGTTATTTAGTGTATACATTGTTCTATTTACAGACAGATATCCTTAGCATAGTTACTTTATAGTCAGTTCTTCAGTCCTTCAATCACCTGCAGTGTTAATATTGTGGTAATATTACAACAAACTTCGAGAAATAAGAAGCACTGTTGCTTCTGCTTCAGTGATAGAGAAAATAAAAAGTGGGGCTTGGCAAGTGCTGAAAAAAACTCTGTGTTTGAAAGTTACTGCTCTCTTCTGATTAATTTCTGTCCCAGTGCCCCCACTTATCCCTGTGTGTCTATAAATAAGGATACATCAGGGCCCTTTTTAGCAAAGAGAGGACCCTCGAGGACTTTCCTCCAAAAAGATTACTCATTTATTTAGTCTATACTTGGATGTTCTGCTTTTACTATTTTTGTTTTATCTGCATCTGTGTGTTCCTCTGGAGCAGAAAATCATCTGTGGCTCCATTTGCTAACTTTAGAGGAACAATTAGCACAGACTGGTTTTCGGTGTTTCACACTAGGCCTTTTCTGTACAGCATAGAAGTGAGAGTGCAAATCTTAGAGACTTCAGATAGTTCTTCATCATAAGAACACCTCTCAGGAATTCACTGAGAGGAGAAAGTTAAATATTATTTGCCAAAACTACATCATGTATTGTGATCTTATCCGGCACCGACATGCACAGTTCTGTTGACATTATATTCAAAGCAAACCAACCAAAGAGACGAGTATCACAAGGGACAGGCCATGTAAAAACACACACAAAGTATGAATAACACACTTTAATACTATCTACAAATATACCAGGACCGACCCAGAGTACTCTATGTCTGTGTGTATGTGCTATTGAAGATTCAAATATTCCCCCATGTATATTGTTATTGTTACATTCTGCTTTAGTACTTTTGTATTTTCCTCCATGTCAACCCATCCTCATATTTTGCGCTAAGTGCTGTCATGGTGCTGATTTCTCTGTGTTCGATTGGCTTTAGAAGAAGACGCGTCTTAATTTGGCAGTGCATTTTCACACAACAAAATTTGTTCACTGCATTTAAATCAGCCTAACAATGAGGAGCAGTGGGTCACCACAGTCCAGCACCAGATCAGAGCCCGGGTTCGAGGACATTGGCACGAGTTGTTAAGCTAATGCATTTGTTTTTCTGGGTGAAGGAAACCAGATAAATCAGAGGAAATCCTAAAGGCAACATTCAAGACCGTGAAACATCCACAGAGAAAGGACCAAGGTCAGCACAGGTCCCCACCCGAGCCTCTTTTTGCTGCAAAGCAGCGTTGCTAACCACTGTTCCACTGTGCCACTGCGGGACCCCACTGGATCCCCTAGATTAAGTTAGAAAATATTTATCACTTTTTTGTACTTTTAGGACCATTGTAGCTATTTCATCCATAAGAAAAAGTACCAATACAAAATATCTATATTTAAATTGATATTCTTTTAATTATTTTGACTTTGAGGTATTTTAATTAATTTTAAAATTACCTTGAGTCACC
>OMNV01016550.1:13530-31190 GCA_900303265.1 Brotula barbata | reverse complement strand
GTGTGTAGCTTGAAATAGTGCCATTTATTTCCTAGACAGTAGTCTCCAGTAGCCGATGCCAAAACCCCTGCAGTTTTTCTAGACTTTAAGATGAGGTATTGGTGTCTTTGACTGATGAATTTATTTATAGCTTCCCCGGCTTCAAAGCATCCTATATTCATTATTATGCTTGTTATGTGCCTAAACTGGCCAATTATTCCATCAAAGGCGTGTGCAGAAGACTGGGGCATGGCTTCCAAACAATCATATGACAAATGAGCCAATTAAAAATGTTTTGATGTTCCTCCCACACCCCGTTGTGTTGAATCTGGGGGCTGACAGTGCACAATAATTTCATTGATCAAGAGGAACATCACGGAGAATATGTCACCTACGTTTGTTTGTTTGTTGTTTTCATTGTTTCATTATAATCAGTCCCACCTGAGGTCCGCCCAGTGCCATCTCAAACGATGCCACCCGTCTCCGTCGGAGCATGTCGTGTGTCCTTTTGAAAAGGAGTTCGATGGAGCTTATTGAATTTCGCTATCTGAATATTATCTTCTTATCCCATCCTTAACCTTTCAAACAAGCATGACATTTTAAGCAGTGCAATCGTAAGGCTTGTCATCAATCGCCTAGTGGAATCACGCCATTGTTACTGGAAGTGAATGGGCTCCAAAAACGCTTCTGCAGTCTGCACGAAATGATTTTCTATTATTGTTAAAAGCCTTTCCCATGCAAGCTATTATCTTGAAAAGTTTTCCCTCTATGCCTACGTCTCTTGCTCTCCTCTGTCTCTGTCTTCTTTCTTTCTTTCCACCCACCTTCTCCCTCCATTGTGGATATCATGCCTTTAAACAATTTGGCAAAATAAAAAGCAAATAGCTGCCAACATACACTGCCTGAAGCCGAGGCACTGTTTTTGTGAGTTCATCACACACACACACACACACACAGATGGAGAGAGAGAGAGAGAATGTGGGGGGTTGACTATAGGTAACTGGACCGTAGGCGTCTTCAAATATCAAAGTGTTGACTTCGTTCTATGTATAGCACAGCCCATCTAACCCAGTAGCGTTTTTTTTTTTTCTGATGCTGGACACTGTAATGTATTTCTGCTTGTGTTTGTGTTTTAATCAATATCTTACAATCTCAGGTCATTCACTGGTGTGCTTGTGTGACATGCATCGTGATTACAATGTATATAATTTGGATTTTCACATCATTTTGTGTTATAAAATAACAACAGGAATTAGCAGTGAATACATTTTGTTTTAATTACAACTGTGTGATCAATTGTAGGCTAAAATGCATAGAATCTCCTCTACATAATACAGTTATTTACTTTTATTGTATTCGTTTCACATTTATTTACATTTTCAACATACTGTATCTCTCTAAATTCCAGCAAATAGTAAATTACATGACCTTAACCTCACAGTTTTTGATGACAAATTTTATCTCAGATCAGCCCAAGACACGACTTGAATGAAACTTTTTTTTCCTCTTGTTCCGTGATATATTACATCCTGAGTGTGACAGTTAATTCAGTTGAGTTCACATAGCGGAGTGCATGTAAAGCCGCCTCCTCATTTTGAGATGAGGAACTTTTCTCCTGATGGCTCAATCAATTTGAATGAGAGTCTGTCAAAAGCAGAAATGACTGAGCGGGCTGCCAATACGTTAGATTAGATCATACATCAGACAACATTATGATTTCTAACAAACAGTCAACAAGAATAATGTACGTTCTGGACACCCTAACCTGAACCCTTCTGACAATGAAGATTCACCCCGATAAATAAGTGACGCTCACCATTAATAAAACAGCATGTAATGTGTTTTATTTTTGGTTTTATGACCAATAATGGCCGCTGTGATCGCAAATAACATAAATTAGCCACTCGATTAGCTACTTTTACAGGAACTGTAGGAAGGGAATAAATGCACACAATGTCGCTGTCACTATCAGGCAACCAGCATCATTTTGGTGATCTCATAACACTATAATAAAGAAATATGTGTCTTCTAAAAAAAGTGGCAGTTAAACGTTGTGACTTATCAGCCGCCATGACGTGCGGACAAAACAGACTTGTTTCTGGTACTATTTGTGAACCCCAATGCTTTACATGCAGATCAATAGTGGCTGCAGCGTACTGTATACCTGGGATAGCAGATCTATACGAATCAACTCTTTAATTCACAGCTGGGAGTCAAGAGGTGAGATAGATGATAATAGAGTCATTTAACCTAAAAGTGACCCTGCTGTTGGATTAAAAGCAGAGCGCGGGAGGCATCGCCATAATCAGAGCGTTAGTTGGCCCAATCTGAATCTGCTGTAATGTAGTGAGCATGAGATTGCAGGTGGGTGTGTGTGAGAGAGAAAGAGAGAGTGTATGTGTGTGTGTGCATGTGACCCACATAAAGCTGGGCAGTCTGCTTAAAGACAACAAACAGATTCATGGCAGATTAGACTTTTAGCCATGCAGTACAAACATCTATTAAAGGTTCAGCTGCTGCGAGACTCAACCGGGTAACGTCGATACACAGAGTGAGGGAGAGGGGGAATCGAACACAACCAGCAATTGACGTGTATACGCGTGTGTGCGTGTGCGTGTGTGTGTGTATATATAAAGTTCAAGTTAATACTCTTGGTAAACCAGCTTCATATAAATCATGTTTTGTGTTGACCTCACTTATTATACATTCAAGCCTACTGTACAAATATCTACAGTGTATCAGTATATCTACAAAACAAACCGTAGAATTATGTGAGATGTGAGAAATGTTTACTGTGCCTTCTATGAAACCCCCCTTCTGTCAACTCTTGGTACAAATGTGAGAAAAAATATTCCCTGATCTGTCCAAATATAGACCTGCGGTGGTGTGTTGATTTGATATGTGGCCCAGGGTGTGTTCAGCCCCTGGGTCACTGTCCTCTATCATGTCATCAACAGGATCTGCCACCAAAGGAGCAGACTAAGCTTTGTGTAATCAGGTCTCCTGAGAACAAACCTGAGCCATACTCCATCCTTAGTGTCTAACTCTCTCCCTCCGTCTCACTCACCACAGACACGAGATGGTTTCACTCATACACACACGCATCAGATTGAGTCGGATTGATGGGCCATTGTAATTATGGAGGTGAGCTTGTTAAAAATATATTTCTTTTTTTTCCCATTTGCAGCACCACTATCCATGCTGTGTAATCATTTAATTACAGCACCAAACTACATTATTGCTCTGCCCTGCAGAAAATACAATGCAGGAGTCAGGATGAGATATTGGTTTCCAATTCACTGTCATTCCAAATGAATGTTCCATTGCACACATAGGGTACAGAGTTAGAACAAAAGCCCAGGAAAGTGGAAGTCGTTGGGGCTGAAGTGTGTTGGAGAATAGCAGATGGCACAGAGGCTGGGATTCTTTAACAAGGAGATTTGGGGGCTTTCAAGGCCTCCAGAGGCCTCGGTGAAGAAGATGAAGATGGGTAATGTGTGAGGAGGAGGGGAGTTTTGTGGGGTGGGGTTTAAGTCAAGTCTCCTGGATGATAATGATCTCCTTCAAGGTGAGAAGGAGGGGGTGTAATTCATCAAAGATAAAGACGTAAGGAAGAGCAGTGGTCCTGATGAAAGATGGGTGGGAGAGAATTACGCCTGCATCCGGGCAGGAAACGGGAGTGACAGTGGCTGAATGAAGGGATGGAAACCTGCGCCGAGTGTTATTAACTGAACGGACGAGTTACTGGGAAGTAGACAAACTCAGACCTTCTCATGAGTTATTACCCAGAATCCTTTACAGTCCTGTTATAAACGTCACGGTTACGACATAGTTTAGCTCCGCTCCAAAAACGGCTCAATTAAGAGAATAGCTGCATGTGTTTCTGTCCAGTTTGAGAGTTAACAAGGTAACAGTCGATATAGCATTGTGGAGTAATAAATCCAAAACAGTGGTCCCAGACTACAGAGAATATGAGAACTGGACCCTGATGATCGATTTACAGCTCCGGTGACCAAAGTCAAAATGGAATAGATTTGATTTTACGATGCCCATCTTCCTGTCACCTGACATACACCGTACTTGCGTGAGTGTTGTTATTGCACGATCTACATGATATATTGTCCTGCGTGTTGCATTGTAAAAAGGTCCATATTAGCGGGGGTCTCTCCTCCGCATGAGGGGTTTGTGGTGAGCACCTGCTGTGAGCGTTTGTGTTATGCCGGGCAGAGTGGCCTTGTGGCTCCTCAGATATCTATTTTAGATTCACTCAGGTGTGACACTCTGACACCTCTAGTTGCTCTTTAAGATTGCAATCAGTGACCTCTGATTGGGGTACCTGAGTTGTCACGCTGCACTGTGTGTGTTGATGTATTGTGCACGGAGGCAGTACCTGAGGTCCCCGGAGACAGGGAGGGAAAAGCTGGAGGAGGTGGGGAGTAGGGTTGTGACGGTAACTGTAGCTACTCCTTCTTCTTTATATAACAGCAGTGCTTTTAAAGGGGCGAATGTAAGAGGAGGCTATGGTTACGGCTTCAGTGAACAGCAGATCGGACGGACCCGGTCGGCTTTCTCTGCTAAATCGTGTACTCTGGGAAGGCGAAGTGCATATTTTCATGTCTGGATTCAACCAAAAAAAAAACAAAAACAACAACAACACAATCTGGCAGAGATGAATAGAGTTCAGACCAAGGTTGGAACAATAGAGTGCAAGAATTACTGTTGCTACAACATCCAGAGTCCACCACAGAACATGCAGATGTCAGAGCTCTCTCTCACCATGTTTTATCCATCCTCTCCAATAACTCCGTAAAGCAACCAATACTTGAGATTAAACAAGGTTGTTAGCTTTCACACTTCGTCTACCTGGCTCATCATTATCACATGGCGTACCTGTGTTTCCCCGTGGATGGATTCTGTCATAGCGTGAGAATGAGATTAAGAATATGATTAAATTTTCATGCAGTGTTTTGTTCCTCGCTTTGAAAAGCAATATCTACGAGTTCTTCCGCGAATTAAAGTGCCTCACAGTCATGGTGGAGCGGTGTAATATAATCACTTTGTCGACGAATACACAGACCAACTTGGGTGTAGCGACGTAAACATGACAGGCAGCGCAACAGCAGAACGCATATAATACTTTTACAAGAGCCACGCCAGAGTGTACGTTCAGCGTACACGCACATTGTGAATGAAAACAAAGAAGAGAGTGTTTTTATTGTGTCTGACATTATGTATTACGTCCAACATGGCCCACGCGCTTTATGATTGTATTGTGGTAGCTCATATATAGACATAAACGACTAGATAGGGGATCATTTTCAAAGTGTCTGAGCGCAAGCAAATCATTGTACGCCACTCTGTGTGAGTGATTTTATGATGTGATGTGAAGTAACACACGGGAGAAGTGTTGGTTAGTGAAATATATGATAAATGTGTTGATTTTAACAGTTTTAAGAGTTCAGGGTTATTTCAAATGACTTTAAATTTACTAGGCTTTTTCACGAGTGTAACATTTACATTATATGGAAGTTGTGATTTAAGATGATAATAATAAATCCATTACAGTGACAGTAACTTGTGTTTTCCTGCTATGACATTTTTAATTCCCCTGAAATTTCTGTCACGTTTCCCTTATCATTTTATATGAATTCCGCCAAAATGCATCCTAACATATTAGCTATGCTGATATATTTGGTATATTTGGTATTTGCTCCCCAGTGTGTATGACGTCAGGTCCTCTGGTGGTTACATACAATACATTATTTGTATTATTAAAGGGAAATGGAACGTCGAATGAATGAACACATTTATTGACTAAACATGGATTCTGTAAGCTGCATTTTAACGTTTGAACTCTTTTCGCATCTTCTTCCTTGTACTGGATGAGCTGTTTTGCTTAATTTGCACGTTCAATCCAAACTTTCAGCACTTTTTTCCTTTTTACGATGGTTTATGTTAACACAGATGTTTGATCACTGCTCTGTGCAGGGTGACGATAGAGCCACCGGCAGCACTACGTGTTTGTAAAGGCGTTGTAAGACATTGCGTGTGATACTGGACCATAAAGATAAACCTGACTCGACTTGTTGTAGCGGCACACCTCTTTCTTCAATTCATCCTTAATCATTTCAATTCAAAGCAAAATGCTGTTGTCTCTCAACCCCACTGAAAAGCCATTCTTCATAAAGAAAAAGACCTCCGAGCACCTTTCAAGACGTAGCGGCCTCACAGTAAACACCACCTTGAGCAAATAACCCCACACACACAAGTCAGCAGAAGCAATTTCTTTCCTCTCCTTAGAAATTACCATTCCAAAGGGTGTTAAAAGAGGAAAAACACATTTTTCCAACAATCCATCTTGAGGACAAACCCAAAGTGTCGCAGTAATTAAACAAGCATGCAATTAAAAGTAAGGGCTTCACAATGAGTATAACTGGGGAAAAGCTTTGGGATTGATTTACTAAAGACGTGCAGACCCCTTTTAGGCGGAAATGAACCCAATCGCATTTGCCCATATTTAGTGTGGAGCATCACGGAGGGATTTCTGCCTGCGAAATGACAGAAGAAATGATGCATTTGGGTTAATGGATGTTTGTGTTTGACTTTCCTTTGTAGCCCTCTAAAATCTAAGAGGTGGTAATTACATTTAATAAAAGTGATTTATTACTGTAGATTGACTTCACGCTGTAGTCCAGGCAGTTACATCTGTCATTTAATGCCTGGGATAAGTTGGTCTTAAAATTTGCAGTCCGGCTGAGGACTCTTGTATCGGGCCTGCAGAGACCGTGTGTGTGTGTGTCTGGGAGGGAGAGAGAGAGCGAGATCAGAAGCATAGAAGATTGCAACAAATTGACAGCTGCGTGTAGTAAGTTCACTTATTCATCGTGACACCAAAACACAAGCAAAACAGCCAAAATGCGATAATTGCTGCGTTTTCCCCCTCGCTGATCCCCGCTCGAATTAGTTTATTCCAGCTCACGTCTAGCGCATCACCAATCATACACTTAAATATTGAATATGTTAAAAAGGTTTTCTTCACAGCAGTCATCTTGTCAATGGAGGATTTTAAACCCCCCTCTCTGATCTCGATCACTCCAGGATTCCCTTTTTAATTCATTTTTCAACTAATCATGTCGCACAGCTTCACCTATTATGGATGAGCAGCTCCAAAATATTTCCTGAAGCGAATATTTCAAGTGCACCCGGTTTGCGCTCCGGTGTTGTAAGCTCGGCCCTAAACAGCTGCAGCGTGAGTCGGAGGACAACAACCTCTGCTGCTTTTTGACAAATCACTTTAAAAAATACGTCAGCGTTCCCCCGATCGATACAGACGTATGAGTGCTCTCGCTCTGACATGTATGGGGGCTGTGACCTCCAATCATATGAACGGTTCAAGGCAATTAATTAAAGGCAATGGCTTCTGACTATGGAAGCTGGCCAGCCACTCGCCACATATAGAGCTTGTGTCACAGGAGACATTCATCAGGAACAAGGTCAACGGGCAGTCAAAGCCGAGCCGTAAACTCAACTATCGCCGGTCCGCTTCACCTCCCAACAAGTCAAGACAATCGAATATGAACAGCAGCCGTCCAGTAACTATTGACGACGAGCCACTTTGATCGATTACTACGAAAAGGTTCTTCTACATATTTATTTTATGTGCCTGTAAAATATGAATGCCATGGAAATGGGGAGGTTAAGTGGTACTGTGAGTGAATAAAAAAAAGTTAGCAGTTTGTGTTCCAGGGTGCTGTTTGACCTCAGTCACATCAGTGTGTTCCATCCGTGGCTGAGGCGTACAAAAGCTGCATTATGCTAAAGCTCCAATCCAGAGGGAGACGTTGGCTTGATGGTTCTATTAGGCTACTGCTACCCATCCAGGATGTGTGTTTACTTCATTTTAACAGGACATTGCAAATAGGTCTGCTTTGTCATTAGTTTGTGTTATAAACGAGCAGACTATCACCTGAAATTTTAAGATCACACGGGGGAAAAGGAAGATTGGGTCACATTTGGTAATTAAGCTGCAGTAATTCAAAACACATAAAAGGGGAGACGGTCCACGGTCGAATGAAAATCACATCAGTGCTGCTGCTGACACCACCTCCTCCCTCCTCTCTCACCGTGGGGAGAAGCAGCACTAAACACACACTCTGATTCTGGCCATTCATCGGCAGACGGTGCTGTAACTACCGCTAAAAAGAGGGTGACCAGGAGCTCAAAGGGGTCCGGATTTAACTATTTGAAAAAATCTTTCCAAAACAGAAAACGCTTGGACGTATTTTGTGCCATATCAGGGCGCTTTACCACATCAGACACACACTTGAAATGAACAATTTCCAAAAACGTGCCAAATTCCCGATACATGAAGGGTACGTTAAGTACAAACGGGCCTTTTAAGTGCCGTATGAGAGGTTACCGGGAGCTTTGAAGGGGAAATGCCCCCCACCCCCCCACGCCCCCATCCTTACAAAAGTGCCGCGGAAAGCTGTGACTGAGATAGCTGGATGTTTTTGCTGCCAGAGTGATTACCTACCAATCAGATTGTGTGAGCTGGCAGGTTGCATTTCAATGTTTCCCTCACACAATAACATTAGCAGCTTGAAATCAATTGGGATAGATGAAAAGCCTGCAGGAACCCGGTCTGACTATTACAAGACGGAGTATCTTATCAGAAGATCTCGATGTGACTAAATGGATTGGCTCCAAACTACAATAGATTCTTAGTGAATTGTTTTTGGCTCCCCGTAGGACTGTTTTGACTAAGGCATGTGGGCTTAGTTAATTTGATACAGATAATGGCAGCAATTGTCTAATTAATGCTGACATTCCCTTGTGTGGAGATGCACTGTTTGAGTACTTGGAGCTCTCTCTCTCTCTCTCTCTCTCTGTGTGTGTGTGTGCACATGCACCTGTTTGTTAGTGCTCTGCAGGACATGCATGTTCGTGCGCCCACCTCCGTGCGTGTGCGCACGCATTTGCCGGTGTGTGCTTTGCCGGCACTGACCTTCATATCCCTCGGGAATCGCTGGCAGCCATTTATCTTTTATTCATTCTGCCATTTGTGACAAAGGCAGCTTCTCTTGCACTGACGCATGTCAAAACAGAGCCTGGCCCATGATTTGCAGCACGCTGGCGCCTGAATGGCTGTAATAGCGCAGTTTCCATGACAAGAATTAAACATTTGGGTCCCATTCCCAACATTCACCGGTCACAGTATTTTAACATTCAAAGCCTTTTTTTCCTTCTCCTTTTGACTGGTTGGTTATCTGCCAAAGTGACTGCTCGGGGAGACAAGCTTACCCGCCCCTGGAGTTTTTCACACCCTGCTAGTTTCAGAAAGCTTCACACCGAGTGAACAACTTTAACATCTGTCAGTTACTCACTTTGCGTGTTGCTACTGGCTAAAACAGGCTCAACCATTATTTCCAACTTCCTCACTCATGTTTTATTCTCTCTGATCGACAGCGCAAGGTTCCACTCATCCAATTTTCCAAGCCGCTATCAGAGGATCGAGTACACAAGAAGCTTTTCCATTTCAACATTTTCATCCTCCAGAAGCAACTGAGATCTGTTTGAAAAGTAACAAAAAACAAAACAGACTGTACTTTAAAGCAGTTGCAATTTTTCACCGATTCCCAATTAGATGAGTCACATACTAAAAGTGTTCATTTATATATTTGCAGTTAATTTTCTATATAGGAAATTGTGTATATTCATTTTGATTTTGAGAAACAATTGAGATCTGTTTGATAAATAACAAAAAACAAAACAGACTATGCTTCAAAGCGGTCGCAATATTTCACCGATTCCCAATTAGATGAGTCACATCCTTGTAGTGTTCATTTATAATTTAATTCAGCGCATTTGCTGTTAATTAATCTCCAAGGAAACTACAATATTTCTTTGTGTACAGGAGGAGGTGGATGGAGAGGAGAGTAAGTGCCTGTTATACAGCGGGGCCTGGACCATTGCTGTGTCTCACACTTCTCAATCAAACACATTACAAGGCCAATACAACACATTTACACCCCTGGGCACAACAACGTCACACGACAATGAAAATATCTTGATAATATCACTGGAAACCACAGAGTTTCAGGAGAACTTTCCCTCGTGTCACTTAGCCTCTCGTAGCCAAATTATAGCAGCGGGGTTACATCAAGTGTCTCTTTCAAATACTCCCTGATTGCTCAAGTTGTTCTGTAAGAAAAAAAAAAAATATATATATATATGAGATCACAGGCTTCTGATAATGACAATGGGTCGGCTTCTGGCATTGCTCTGATTTTTCTGACCGATCATGGCTCTCATTACCGCACTCACTAAATCATCCTCGCCTGATCTTCCCCAGATAAATTCAGTTGTTTCACAGAGGAATCCAACTGATATATATTTACCCTGGATAGGCGCCATGGTGCCCTGGAATGTGGCAGGGATGTCAGCTCTCTCTCCCTGAGATGCGAAACTTAGATGTGGGGGAAAATTTTCATGTGGGCTGGTTGACATGAGCTAATATAATAAGCGTTATTAGAGGCGGAACTCTTCCAGATCTAACGATGAGACGCAGATATGACATGTCAACCGCTCAATCTCATCATTATCTCCTATTTGCCTGAGCTACAATCTGCTGGACCTTTCATGTAGGTGATTCCATTCCTTTTGATCCTTCCATGGTAAATACAACACCGTCATGTTTTTTCTTTTTTTTTCTTTGTTTTCCACTGTCAGGTTAACCTTCTGACACATGCGTGATGGATTTGTACTTTATGCTGACAGGAGTGTAGTTTGTTTGTGTGCGTGTGAGGCAGTGAAAGGCTTCACGACTGCTCCGCTCAGGAAATAATCCTCAACAGTTGATGCAGACGATGCTACACATGTTCACAGTTGCTTTTCCTGTATGTACGAACAAGAGCTCATTGTTCATTGATGCAATTTTATGAGGATTCCAGTACGGCAACATACTTGGAATACTGAAACTGCTTTCACAAAAATCTTAAATCCTTGTTTGCTGTCATTAGCCTGTATTTATTCATTGAATTAGTTTGTTTTTTCTCAAACCAAAACATATTCCTGACTTAGATTATCTGAGCCCTTTTCTTCTAAACCCATCTGCTTTATTTCCTCTCTGTTTCCCAGACGATAATTGCAGGCTGAGTGACTACCGTAGGCTGAAAACCCGGATCCTGGATCTGCATGACAAGAGATACATGGAGTCTAACATCTATGGGAACCACAAGGATGACATGGCTTCCAGAAAGCAGCTGGTTGATATGATGTTCAAACGCTTTGATGCGGATAACAATGGACACGTAGATGCCAGCGAGCTTTCCCAGGTAAGAACATATAACAAAAGAGGAGATCTGCATCTAATTAAGACATGTAAGTGACATTCATTCAGCTCATATGAGAGAACTGCCATCGCTTTTTCAAAAGGATTAAAACCATCGCACCTGTACTTTCTACTCTGTCTCTTTCTCTGTGTGTGTAAGACCGTGTGTATCGCTCTGCCTGATCAAACTGTTTCCAGAGAGCCCCCTCAAAGTTTAGACCCTGTTCTCCAGGTACTCAAAGAGAGCCGCAGTCTTGTCTACAGCAGCAATGATAAATCAGCTCTACCGCATATTTGAATGATAGCCCATTTAACTTGTGTTAGCCTTTGTTGCTATAGTGCAGGGCTCCAGGTAAATCCTCCGAAAAGCAATATGGGTCAAACCACACTACGCTCTTAGGAGATAGCAGCCTTTGACCAGCGCTGCGAGGAGGAACGGTTGTAAAAAGAGCGTTTTTGGCTTCCATCAGTGGGGAGGATACTCCACGCATAACAAACACAGTCTCCCTGTGCCGGAGGATGGATGTAATATCCAAAGCATTTGAATTATTGAAAGGGTAAGCAACCTATGGTTTCTGAGCGATGGTGTTCTGTTTGCCGGTCAGTTTCCTGCTGATCCAATCGGATATTCAATCCGTGCCGGGGTCACCTTGGTGAGCGAGGAGCAGGCGTTGGATTCATTTGATTCTTATTAATATTATTTTCTTTTATCTAGTTCAAAACATCCTCATTGACTTACCTCTCAGAACTATTGATATTACTTGGGCATATTTTCATACCATTTGCATATTTTTACATTTGGAGCAGTGCCCTGTGTCAGCATGGGAGAAATCAATGCTTATTGAGTGAAATGCATAATCAACAAGCCACGTTTTACGGGCAAATACTGTCAGTTTGCTTTGAATATGAATTAGAAATCTGAATATGCCCTTTAAACTTATAGAATATCGCCCTGGGCAGAGTTTTAGACCTCCAAATGATGTCACCCATATCATCCCAGGCCTAACTGTGCGACAGTGCAGCTCTCCCCAGGTGCTGAGTGACACGGTCAGTAATAATTAACATCCAGATGGAGAATCTCTTTCCAGGAGTTCCTCAAGGCCTGCTTTCAGCTCGCTTCCCCTTTTATCCTTGACACATGTGGGAACGGTGCGACATTTCAAACATCGCTGACTACAAAGGCGAGAATACTCAGAGGAAAGAAGAGAAGGGGCATTACTGGTACTGTGGATTACGGGTTCCCCATAGGTAATCTGATCACTCAATCCAAAAGCAGGGAAAGTCATCTTTTTCTTTGTTTGGTCTCATAAAAATTCCCCTCAAAAAACAAATGTTTAGAAACAAATTTAGAGCCTTTGCTTCATTTTCTTGTTTTTTTGGCACAAATTGCTATTAAAGAAAACATTTTCATGACTAAATGATCATCATCATCATCATAATCATAATAACGAAATCTCTCTAGCTGATATTAATTGAATGAATAATTACATGACAAATGCTATGCACTAATGATCAGATTTAGCCTCATAAATCACATCATGAACAAAACTGATGCGTGTTGATGCTTTCATATAGTTCTGATTTGTTCTTTAAAGGCTTTTTTTATCATTTTATCTAATTATTTGCTCTAATGTGGCTCAGTGTATTCTGACTAATCAGCTGCTTGGAAAATAAAGCTTGTGTTGTGCTTTCAAACACGCGTGGCGGATAAAAGTTCCCATGCAGTAAGATTGTGCTGAATACAGAAGGGGTTTTTGTCTTATTCATGAAAGATATCAAGACTTCAAGAAGACTATAGTTTTATGCAAATTCAGCTACGGTTTGAACAAGCCCTCACAAAGAGCACAAGGAAACCACGCTCGCATAAAATGGTAGCACAAAACCAAGGCCGGCACTCTTGTACCCTAAAGCACTTGAACAATCGGAAAGATTTTCTGATCTAATTTCAAATTCCAGTGAAGGAGCACAGTGAGGGAGCAATCACACCTGCCATTTTAGTCTCATGTCTAAGAGGCAAAAATATCTTTTTATCTAAGTCAGTCATTAGGCCAGAGACAGAGGGATTTGAAGTTACAGCATGTAGTTACAAAAGATGCGTAGACGTCCACTGTTTGATGTTTGTGCTGTTCCCTCCATGACTCCTCCATCGCGGCCCTCTCACTGTCCCTAAAGGCTGAAGATGTCCTGTCCTTTTATTTCACACCTACTCTCACAAGTGTCAGCGCGCATCATCGGCTTGCAGATGAAGATGCTTGTGTGTTACAGCAGCGATGACATTTTTGGGATAAACACACTTTTAGTATTTGGTGAAGTCGGGAAGATCCCTGCATTGATGATGATAATAATGGCAACAAATGAAGCATCTTTAATTTGGACAACATTGGAATATACATCCCACAGAGTGCCATATGTAAACCTGCTCCCGTCAGGATAGAAAAAGAATTCAAATTTGTTCGGCTTTGCAAAGCCATACTTATGCGATTCGGTGTGAGCATCCTCCGCGTAGTATCACTATGGCACTCAGGCTCAACCTGCCATCCTCTTCCAACGGCTCCACCAGCAACAAATATTTCATTTGGTGTAAAACTACATTTGAAATCGTCTTCTTCGTGCTGACGATCCATTTTCTTTCCATTCAAATATAATAAACATAAAGGAATTCAAAATTTATTTGAATTTGAAACTTGAAATTTTGAGTTTTTAGGTCATTTTAATAAAATCTGAGTTTTTATATGATAATCAGGAGTTTTATAAGTGGAAAATTTCATTTTTTTCAATGCTGACTGAAATAGGCTTCCACAGAGACCCGATCAGTCCTCCACCCAGATGTGAAAATGCTCCAGGATCGTCTCTTAGGTGAACCGAGGTACCAAAGAGGCTGCTCTGTAGCTCTTCAAATCCATTTACACTGTTTTATTAAACCTATCCTCACAATATGATTAATTATTTCAAGGAAAAAATGCATCAGATACAGAAACAGACAAAAATGTCATCAGATTTCTAGAAGAACAGGCTGACGACAGATCAGAGTAAAAATAAACAGAGACAGAGAGCAATTTCTGTGCTATTACAAGTGTGAGACCTTTTATTATCCGAATGAGACCATTCAGATTTGCAATGGTGGATTTATTTTACTATCCAGGCTACGTTGCGTCAGCTTTGTAAATGAAGCTTGGATTTGACACATGCAGAAGCTGCTGCACTCTCAATAAACATTACAGAGGCTTTTTCCATCAATGACGTGTCGCAGTTCATTTAGCTCAAAGTCTCCGCTGAAAGCTGGCCAATGTGTCCATCCATGGCCCTTTGCTTTTTTTTAACAGTCAGATAGTCACTCACTGCAAAAGAGTGAGTGCAAAAATCTAAAGTAATCACAGGAATGAAAGGTTTGTGTGGGGAGCAAGGCCATGTCATGAAATATTTAAGAAATGCAATTTAAGCATCAAAGCCTGTGATTCAAGGAGCACTTATACAATACAAATCTTTGTAAGGCCGCAGATGTGAATTACCGAGAGTCAGGAGGAAGATCCAAATATTTCTAAAGGCTTTCAGTAAGTTTTTTAAGGTTATGATGTACATACTTTGATTTTGGATCGGTTAATGGGACGCCATGAATCACCAAGGATACAAACAGTGATTTCAGCGTTTACATTTGTGCTATTTTTTTCACATGGGACTCTATGCCATTGTGTCGGACTCCTAAAATTTGGAGCGTGTCACCAGGGAAACGAGCGCGTCGATCCAATAGAAGATGCATAATGTATAAAGCCGTCCCCTGTGATCAGCGGTCTGACAGCTGATCCGACATGATGGATGTTTCGCTGCCACATGGAGGTTGTTGAGAGGGATCATGTTTCAGCTGGATGATGATGATGATGACGATGATGACAAAGCCCGCGCGCTGTTTGTGGCCTTTTCACAATCTATGGTGACAAAACATCAGTGGGATGAGCCAATAAACTGACAGCTGAAGTTGCGTTTGAGTTTGACGTTCGTCTCAGAAGTTTGATTAAAAATGAACTGGTGGCTTTGCAGAGATGATGCTGAAACTTTAGGATCCTATAATAGTGCCTGCAGGCTGCGTTTTAGTATATGTGTATGTGGATGGCGTCCAGTAGACATTTGGCTTTTTCTTTATACTCGTCTAACACAATCTTGCCGTAGTTTAAGTTTGTTAAATCCGCCATTCAAATTCTTCTAGTCATGATTGTATGTCTTCCTGTTTGTTCCTCTAATCTAGCGTGTGGGCGTGTCCTCCCTTTGCTCCATCCATCACAGGGTTACAACCAATCAGCTGCAATCATCCCCTCTCCATTTGCCCAATCAGACCTTTAGTATAAAACCCACCATTTTCCTATTCTCCCCTGCCAGACTCTCTGCTACGTTTCTTGTGTTTATGTGCCTTCGTGATTGTGTCGCCCTGTTTGTATTATGTGCTCAGACTGTTCAGTTAGAATCTGAACGGATTGACTCTTTGATAGCTGACCTGTTCCTCTGGAAAGTTGCACGCACAAAACTGTAGAAACACAGAACACAAATTGCAGTGATATTCCATAAAATGTATAGGATGCTATACACCATAGAAAGAAAAAAACAACTCAGATCCGTAGTATCAACACCTCCAGATTAGTTATGCGTTCCAGCAGGCACAGATCTGGTACTCGTTGCTGAAAATGTGACTCCCACTGTTTAGTCAGGGTGCCTGCACCGAGGGGGGCAGGGCCTGGCGGGGGGCAGGAGGGTACAAGATCGCTATGTGCTACGGTTTAGCAATATTGTTGCCTGTACCCCATGCAGTGATAACGCCTGCAAGAGCATGCGGGTCATTCCAATTGGGCCAAAGTAATAGTTGTGCTTGTCACATACACCAAACAATGTTCAGCTCCTACAGAACATCAGCCATTTAAAGTCAGATGTCACTGCTTCCATTCTTTCAGTCATTTTATCTTAATTTGGATGGCGGCAGGTGTCAGAGGCAATATGATGCCTGCTAAAATGCTTTTGCCGTCCACTCCTGTTAGCCGAGGAGAGCTCTCTGATTTTTGTCGGGGTTTCAGCGTTGGCGTTTGACTAATACGGCGTCATACGAAATACCAGCATACAAACCTGCAAAGATCAAATGTGTATTTCTTCAAAGGGTAACTTGAATCACTGCTATGACCACTGGGAAACTTTGAAATGGTTTCAAACATCACAGACGCACATTACCTCGTGAGTACTTTTAACACCAAGCACTTATCGCTAACTCTCATATTGGACGATTTAACAAAAGCAGCGCTTTTAGAATGGTTTGATACTGTTTGGTATATCGTGAAATCAAAGTGCTCCGATTAAGCCTCACTCAACATGTACTGTATGTGCTTTCACTTTGAAGGTGATCAAGCAGGAGGGCCTCTCCAAGGACATCTCCGAGTGTACGCTGTTCGACTTGCTGAAGTACAACGACGTCGACGACGATGAGCATCTGACCAAAGAGGAGTTTTACACGGCCTTTGGTGAGTTTTTTTATTGTAAGAAATTAACTGTATGAGAATGAAAATGAACATTATTATTTGTCATGCTACATATTTCTAACAACTTGTAGTACAGAGCATTTATTGTCATGGCTCCAATGTCACAGTTGCAGCATCCGGATGACTCCCTCACCCACCCTGACAATATATTCATCACCTCCAGATGCAGATTATTATTATTTATAATATTTCTCTCCTCCAGAAACCCTGTGAGATATTTTGCCGCATTATATTTAAACAGCTATTTGTAATCCTTTTGGATGTAACGCAATAATCATAAGAAAAATGCAATAATACAAATGATAATTCAGCCCATACACCCAAAACAAATGATGCTCCAGCTCATGAGGAGAATTTCCATATTCCATATACTCTGATCATTACATTCCTCAAGCTTCTCTTTAAGCATAATAAATTGAAATAGAGGCCATTCCTCTATCAAGATACAATCCATAAAAGGGAAATGATGCCTAATGTGGCGTAAATTGTATTTTACTCCCAAATCCAAAACTTATCATCCACACTTGTTTGGATGGATGAGCCACTATGTTACAACGAGGACAAACTTGGCGCAGTTTGTCTAATTTGATAACGTGCCAACGGTTTATTCATTCAGAACTGAGTCCACAAAAGTTCGGTCCGTGGGGGTCGGTGGATAAAGGGTTTCAGCGTTACATTTCTGCCAAATGAACCAGATCACGAGGCAAATATCGAGAAGCCTCCTTCCAAAGCCTCCTCATTTGGCTATGCAATGACGACAGGTGCTCCGCTCCATCTGAGGAACAAGAACACATGTGCACCAGTTTCCTCTTTTTGTTTTCTCCTCATGCTGCCCC
>OMNV01016550.1:0-13489 GCA_900303265.1 Brotula barbata | reverse complement strand
CATATCTCGCAGTGGGATGGAATGAACAATCAACTTTCATCTCATCAGTCTTTTGTATTCCAAAAAAGAAAAAAAAAAAGAAAAGACAAAACATAGCAACGGCAGACAAAACAAGACACGTGAGCAAATTGCAAAGTGACGGAGTCGCTTCTGGTTTAATTGAGGCGGTCTCATGTTGTCTTCTTTGCCTCGTGTGTCAGTGTGTGGGAGCAAAGCCCTGTTGGCAAGTGACAACATGAAAGGAACCTTAGTGAATCTGGAGAGAGCTGCAGTGGAGTAGGTCTACCTCCAGCTACTTCTTCAGTTTCTTCAAACTTTTTCTTTTTTTTTCTCTTTTCCCCCAGCTTCAAGCGGGGCTGTTCACAAAGAAAAATGGCGTTTTAAGTAACTGAATCTCTCCCTTGGACACTTTCTTTCAACCTCCATCCCATAGCCTTCAGTGCGGTCCGAGGAACCACGTGCTCGCTGCGAACAGTCAGCATCTCTGCTACGGGCTTTTAGATGTCATCTCACGATAGCCGGCTCGGTATGCATATGAGGCGTAAACGTTCCCCACTGAGGTCAGAGTATCAGCCGCCCTGCAGAACAACTGTGTTGGACGTTTCCACCAATTTAAATTGAACTTCAGGTGATAAATCAGCAGGGTGCAAAAGAGCTGAAGCATTAAAAACAGCCCAGGCCGGCCGCCATAATTAATCTTCATTACTCACGTACAATGCGCTCTTGCGTTTCAGTTCGCTTACACCCGTGTCAACCAATATTTTATATGCTCCATTTATGAAATGACTTATTAAGACATGGCACCAACTCTGTAGTACATTCAAGTTTGGTCCTGTTGGTGATTTTGCACGGATGTTTACATTCAAAAACACAACAGCTCAGTGTTTTGTTTTGTTTTTGTCAAACTCCAACAGTGATTGCCCAGTATTTGATGAATATGACCATAATCCTAATAGTCTATTTCATCACCGTGGTCCAGCAATATTCCTTCCAGTGCAGCATGAATCAGGATTTTGACACATCTCCTTTCTTTGGGCCAAACTAAGATGGCCAAAATGACACAGTTATTGTTTCGAGTTGCCGCTGGGATGCTGAGCAGTCACAGCTACACTACATCTGTTTTTGCCTGAGTTGACAGCTGTTGGTATAAAAAAACAAAACAATCACAGATATCTTTAATAATGGAGCAGCTGTGATGGGATTGATTATTGAGCAACACGTCGGGCAGACTTTCCCCCCAAAGACGGCGGAATCTGTGAAATCATCGTGAGGTTTGCGCGCTCATATTTTCTGAGGGTCATTTAAAAGTTACGTTTATTCAGTTCATTGCCAACATAATTTCTAAGAGCCGACCGTAAAAATCTATGCACATACCTTAACCGTCGTTATAAACCCAGCCTGTCATAAGTAATCCGCCGTGATCCGGTGTGTGCGGGATTGCGGCGCATCTTGCCACTGAACAGCAGTAAATATGGAATGACTCGCCATGAAAACGGCACCTGTCCGATTACACTGCTAATAAGGAATCTTCGCACACCTTTGTGGAATATTCAAAGCGTGGAAACGTTGTTTGTCAGGACAGGAGATAAGACTTTAATGTCCATGCATTATTCATGCATCCCTTGCATGCGCTAGAAGAGGGTTGGGAATCAATTTGCTCCAGCTTGCAGTAAGGAGTGTCTGGCAGAAGTGATGTCTTTTAATTACACGATGGTACAGATAGGAATGATGTCTGCAGCGTAAATGACAGTCGGCCCGTTGTCATTGTTGAATGATTGCATCGTGGATAAACAGATAATGTGTCATAGATCATAAAATCTCATTAACCCTGTGTAGGATAATGTCACGATCCACTAAGGTCGTTGACGCGCAGATAGCATTGACGAGAACATGAGTTAGGAGATAAAAATCTCAAGCTTTGTCACTTCTTGACAAAACTAAATATATCAGAATGCGCCGCACATAATATCTCAATATCTGGGGATCTGTCGACATATACGGGATTTGAAGTCGGCACATACGCATCCCAGACACGAACGCAGCCTCCATTCATAGACAATGGGTGATGTAATGGCTGAGCTGTCTTGCAGTTGTTCTAGTTCTCTTCCAGTTAGACATCTCATTATGTAGACAATTGCAGCTCACTTGGCTTTGACACAGACCCTATAGTCATTTCACTCAATGTTTGTAATCCGCTAAAGCTTTGGTGCATTAGTTAATGGACTGTCATATCTCACAGTGGTTACCATTTACATCCCTTCAGACGCAGTCACCCGAAAGCCACTCTGAACAAGCATCGCGTTATGTGACTTAAAGAACTTTACACTATTTTCCCATTACCTTGAAAGCAAAAGCGCATTTTTTCCCAAACATGTCTTCCTTTTAGGAGCGAACAGAAGTGCCTTATTACTTCAGAAAAGCCTGCGAGGTTCATTCTGCAAGCACGCCAATCCAGCTCCGGTGAAGAAAAATGTAGAAATAAAAAAAAAAGAATGATGCTCACCTTGTGAACAATTATCTCACCCTGGAACCACAAAATTAGTCTGCAGCGTTGCACGCTCGGTGGTCCTGGCGAAAGTAAATGTAATGGATTTCAGTTATCACAACCAGCAGGGTATTTAATGTGAACTAAGCTGGGTCGCAGAGGAAAAAAAAAATTCAAGAACTTCTAAAAATTTGCGGTACCCCACATGTTCTTTTACGTTCACTGTGCCAAAATGTGCTTGCCTGAGCGGAGTTATTACCTTAGGAATACCTACAAAATGTGAGCTGTTGCTCTTTGGTTAAAGAGCTCAATCCCAGCATCCAAATATCCCAGGTACCATATTTAAAACCCGGATCCGTCCTCTCTACGTAGTCACCTGTAAACCTCAAAAAGTGTATCTATAATGTAGACATCATCCAACCAAGAATCTAAATCTACAGTGGCACAGTGTGTTGGACGTATCGTAGCCTGCCTCGTTGTTTTTCCAGGTGTCAAGATATTGATCTGAACCCTGACGCCTCTTAGGAGGACACACAGCCAGGAGACGCAGCTCTTTGATTTCTGCTGAGCCTACAAGTCGCGGCCTGCTCTTTAGACTCCCCAGGGAAACTAAGACCGATGGCAATGCGATTCTGTGTTATTGTTAATCTTAATGTGTTCCCCGTTAATGGCCAAGGCGAAGGTCAGGTTTGTCAGCAGGATCGTAAAACCAACGTCGTGGTGTGTTTTATGTGGCGTACATACGTGTTGCTACAATGTGGTGCTCTCGTCGCATTTTTCTACGATATGAATATGTAATTTTTTCAAACACCAGCTGAGCACACTTTCGTTAAACACGGTCCTCATCCTTACAAAAACATTGTTAATCTGGTGGGTTTTCGAGGGGTGGTAATCCCTGGATCTGCAGGGGGTTTGCCAAGCTTGGAAATGAGTTGACTTACACTCTCCATATCATAATTAGACGTCCTAACCTTCCCCTCCGGCGTGGCTTCTTCCAGTCGGGCAAACGTGCGGTTATTCAGCGACAATTAATGGATACTCAGGTTTAACTTCACAAAACCCCCTCTGAGTATTCCATCCACAGGCTTCAAGCAGCAGCGTCAAATAATGTATTAAAGGGATTTAAAAGAAGTCAGAGAACTTTTTTCTTTCTTTTTTTTTTATCCGGAGGTATTCGTTAATAACCAGTTGTGTATGAGGAAGAATTACGTATTTTATAATAGATTTTTATAGACAGAGCATGCAGTCCTGCGGTCATTTGGAACAAATTATTTAGATTATTTCTTTTTTTCAGATTATTACTTAATCAAGGTGATGACAGGCTTGGTTTCCATGTTAGCCAACTCTAAGCACTTCCTGCATGTTGGATGAACCGGCTCCTTCATAATTTGACACAAAACAGAGGAAATGTTTGAATTATGAATGTTAAGGTTTGGTTTGGTCTTGATAATGGAGGATTAGAATATTGAGAGGGTTAGAATTAGAAATTGTTATGGCCTTTGCAGCTCTCTTTCTCTTCTCTCTCTCTCTCTCTCTCTGTTTCTGTACCAAACTAAAATAACTGTGATCCAGCAAAGAAACGATGACATTTGTTGCTCTAAATTTCAACATCTGGTAGCATAGCACTCGTTAAAGGCGGTTTGTTTGGAATACACATATAGTTGAGCCTGAAATTCAGAGCAGCGTAAAACTTCACTGACAAATGTCAAAACTCTTTTGGATTAACAAAATAATCTCGTGAACGTGCAGTGCAGAAAGGGTATCAAATATAATTGCAAAAACATAGTTAACATATAAATCATAAAACGCCAGGCGGGACTGAATTTCACGAGAGAGAAGAATAAATCAGAGAAAGGGCCTCTCCGAGTGTGTTTTAGTTCCCCCTGAAGGTTCAAAGTGCTTTTCTCGCTGTCAGCTTTGCTTTGCGTTTTAGAACCAAACAGCTTGCCGCATTTGCTGCTTTCAACATTTAACATCTCTCGTCACCCAGTTAAACGTTTTAGTATGCACCATTTGCAGACACGAGCTCCGCTGCTACTTAAACGTCTTGTAATGTTGACACGCTGTGAAAGGAAACGTTGCACCTACCAAATATGCTGCCCACTCCCAGCCTGTAACGGCTTCATGAACACACACGTACACACAACACAACCCGCCGCTCACACTGAGTCCACACAAAACTTTACCTGTTTTACAGAGAGAACGGTCCAGGTGTAGGGCGATGCAGGTCAAGTGTGCGTCCGTTGAATCGTGGCCTCTTTGATACCATAGCTTAGCCACCATATGAGTCACTTGTTGCGGTGAGATAGGGGAACTTTTCTTTAGTTGTTTTCCACAAGGCAGCTGTGATAAAATTAGTCCAATTAGAGCTCCTCTTAGGCTGTGTTGCATACTAATGCCCAGCCGTCCCTTAGGATTTCTCCCAACAGCTGCTCTGGAAACAGATCAGCCAGAGGTAATTCACTCACTAAGGCCATTTGTTAATCTTTTACGTCCAAATTAATGTTTAGAATGTTTGGAGCAGGAGAGAGGAAGGAGGGAGTGATTTCCCTCTCGTCCTTTATATTTTTCCTTCATTTTTAGGGTTATTGTCGTGCCTTAAAAACATAATCTGGACATTATTTGTGTAATGTTTGACAATTTTGTTAAACGCAGACTTGGACAGGCCTGTAGATGCACTGAGGGAGATGTGGCCTCGGGAGGTTGTTGGCACAGCAATTTCGAATAAAATTGCATTCAAGTGTAAAACTGCAGAATCTACTGACCTTCTATGACTATAAGTTGTTGCCTTCAAAGAAGCTGAGTAAATCTTGATTAATTTTCTTTCTTTTTTTTTAAATATACAAGTCTAAAATGTTTTAGATAAATAAAATCCAACATTTAAATTCAGATTTCTGTATTTAAAACAGGACGCTCTTGCCTTTTTACATAATGGATGTCCAAACCTTCTTGTATTTCTGCTGCTGCTGCTGCTATGATGACAATAATAACAATAACAATACTACTACTACTAGTAGTAATGATAATAATAATAATAATGATAATTGGCCTTTTACCCAGTAGCAGTGATCTTTATATCATCACAGGCATGGCATGTATTTCGAGGTAGCCATCATTTGCATTAGAATAAACAGTAAACTTACCAGGGGTTTTGTGTGTGAGCTCTCTATTCTCAATATGAGCGTAATAATATTCTTGAAAATCACCTCAGGCCAGAGTTGAACTTCAAAAGTGAAAGTAGATGTTTTCATAAGGGGAACAAAGGCAGCGCATTTCAGCATTGAATCTATTTTCTGCCTCAGCAAGCATTCACCGAATCCACTGAATCACTCATCTGTGGTATTGGAAACAGACTTGGAGTATGCACAGATCAACTCAAACACTCCAAGATCAGAGACTGTTCACATGGATGTGTGTTCTGTTTTTGTGGTTTGTCTTTTTTGAGGACGTGCTTATCCACAAAGTACTTTTATCTCCACAATTGGAGGAACGCAGCCGCCTTAGTAATATTAAACACCCTTGAGAGAGACTGTGAGAGAAGAGAGAAATGAGAGACCTGGCGCGCGGAAACAAAGAGTGCGAGCACGTGTGTGAGAACGACACAGCACGAGAGAGGATGGAGTAAGCGGGTTGGCTAAGCAACCTCGGTGCAATTTGTCTTCATGCAGCCGGCCGATTTCAACGTCCTGGAGGGCCAGGCTATTTTCCCTGACAAGCTTGTTGCTTCCAGTGCAATAGGTGATTTACCTCTTACTGTGGCACTGACCAACATCCCATTCTGGGAGCAGAGCAGAGTAAATCAAAAGTCTGAGACTTCACCGTTAATCACTAATTACAGGTTGGACAGTGAAGGTTGATCCTTCCCAGGAGGCTGAGACCCACAGGCCTCAAATCAGAGCAAAAAAAGAGGAGCCAAGGCTGCTTCCTCCTCTGATAAATCTCTCACAGAGGAGGTGCCTGGACTCAAAATGTTGGCTCCGCTCTGACAAACCTAGGCTCCAATCTCAGAGGAGTTTCTCATTTAGGTCAGAGGCTGTCCCTCCCTGGTTTCTTCCTCTCCCTCCTCCCTCTACGCCCATGATGGAGCCTCCCTGCCGGCCCACTCTCTCCTTTACACTCACCCGATGACTTCACACATTTCTATCCCCCCGGGGATAAACCGTAAATCGGGTTTTGTTGCTTGCTGGGTATTCCAAACTCATTAAGATACAAGGGAGCTGTAATTGAATGGTTAGGGAGGACATTATTGAAAGAGGTTTTTTTTTTTGTTTGTTTGTTTTTTGTCAGCATATCCAACCACCTCCACCCCGACCGACTACACAGAAATTGCCGGGTGATTGCGTGGAGGTTTGTTTGATCTGCTGGCTGAGGTGCACGTGCCTCAATAGATTTTTCATATTTATGGATTCATGCTGTAATTTCCAATAACTTTCAAATCCATGCAGCTTGACTAAAAAATGAATAAATAAAAAGTTTCCCTTTTTGTGCAACAGATGATAGCAGTAACCTAAACAAAGCACAGTTGCATTAACCAGCTGGTCCCCGATGCTTTGTACCAAAGGAACAAAGTCAAAAAAGAGCACAGGGTTAAGTCTGTTTTTCCCTTTGTTCTCCAGGTTTCATTTCTTCACTTTCAATTAAATGGCAGATGATGCTCTCATCGGTTCGCTTCACACTCAGCTCAAAACACACCTATGATTAATTAGAAGTTACCCTTTCGCCCCCTTTTGTAGCAAAATGGACTTGGAGACGCCCATGCACCAGACACCAGATTCCTATAAAAAAGGCAGATTGTTTCCCTTTGCAGAACCACCAAGACTTATTTTTGTATAAAACCATAGCAAAAGTGTAAATCGTTAAAGTCTGAAACAATCCTGTCGTTATGACGAACAGTTGGTGACTTCTGTTTTGCTTGGTAATTAAAGTACAGTAGCCCCATTATAGACTCATTAGTTAAAAAAAAGCCTTTTAATGAGGCCGTGTAGAACAAGAGCGTTTCTTTAATCATTTCCTTTGTCAGTCATGCTCTACTAGCTCTCGTATAGTAGTGTTGAGTTGTTTGTTACATACAAATGGCTGATGAAAACACCTTCACACACACACACTCACGTACCCTCAGATGATTGTGGTCTCATCATGTGCAGGGGTTTCATGTTGGTTACATTTCATTTACTGTCTGAAAAACTCTTTTCCAAAATCAATACACATGACATCACGAACCAGACAAGAGGAAATTCAGTCCGTGCTGGCCGACACGAGATTTATAGTTAACCAATAAACAAGACTAATGAATACCCTAATGCTGTGAAAGATTTTACTATTAATACACACACAGTATGTTTGGACTGCATGTTTCATATGGTATCATTTATCATTTAATATATTTTATACTTTTATTTTTAATCATATACTCGAAGTAGTTCCAGTTCAATAAAGAATAAATCCATATTTTAAAAAAACAGCAAAAAGTCGTGATGATAGAACCTACAGGGGAAATTAATCCAAAGTAGTAAAGTAATGTAAAAATGCAACATGAAAACCTTTTAATATTACACAACCCAGTGTAATCGTGAACCAATAAAGATTTTTGGAAGCTTATGGTGTAGAATTTTGTCATCGAAAATTTAATTAGATGCAGAATATATATGTATTTTGGTTTTCTGATCGGTGAGCCAAATAATGGATTCACCTTACACCATACTGCAACACACTGCAACAGCAGCACAAACTACAGCCTCAAACACCACCGGAGTTGAACCATCTCACTATTTCACCGCATGTGTATCTCATTTATCAGGTCAGAGGAAATGGATGGTATAAATCCTCTAATTTTTTCCCAGGGCTAAATGAGCGATTAGATGTCTTTCCGGTGAGGGGAAGCATTAGTGGTGTCCCCGCTTCCGCCTGACTGTAAAGGTCCTCCTGGCGTGGCCCCGTTCACGCTCTAAAACAGGAGGTTTGGAAGGCGTTCAGGAGCCGTTAGTGCCACGTTGTAATTGAAGGTGTATTCACCCTTATTCTGTGGGCCGTGGAAAGCCAACACTCTGCCGGACCCGTTCTTTCATTAGGTTTTGTATTTCATGCCCTTAGAAGCAGAACAAATTGAGTCCCTTTTTCCTTTTGCTCTGATGCTCATTACCCAGGAGAAAGATTAAAACGTATTCTTTCACAGGGTCCATTACATAACAGCGGGCGAGCATACACACAGGTGTTAACCCATCGAGCCTCCGCTGACCGCCAACAAACCTGCTCCGGTCTGTCTCAGTCTGAGTGTCCTTACTGGGAGGAGTCAACTTCTGAAAGCTTTTCCTGTTTTATATTTTACAGCAAATTTAGCTATTGCTTACCAGAATCCTCTGTTTAGAAACGCACAGTTTCCGGTCACGGTCTGAGGATGTGTTTCCACGGGGAACCTCTGTTGGCAGCGCAGACCTCTCTTTGCTGTAACGTTCAGCCGAAAGGATTAACTCTTGGACATCTACAACAGCTTTGAGAGTCTAGAATGTTTAAAAGTCCCAGAACGCTGTATGCATTCGAAATGTGCCAACTTCTTGTTGCAAAGTAGCAACTCAAACTCCTCAGATGAGTTTTTAACAGTCAACGGAGCAGCAGGAGTCATGCTGCACACTAGGAATCTCCGTTTTATGCTGCCATCTTCAAATACATAAAGATGGACACACTGGTGGAGAAGCCCATTGAGAATTGTTGAGTTTTACGAGTACTAATTCCAGTTATTCAACATATTTGCAGTAGATTGAATTTAATTCCTTCTAGTTATTATGCAGATTGTTTTAATGCTGGTATAATCCCTTGAATTCTGTTTTTTTTTTGAGAGGCTTTTTTGTTTATTTTCTTTTTGGGTTTTTTCACCCGGCATGATTAAGAGAGAAAGTTGGGCTCGCATATTGTCTCGCATCGATCAGAAACTCTGTTTGTTTATTCCACTAAATAACAAGCAGCCAGAAGAACGAGGATTCCATCATCAATTTTTCAACATTGAACACTGAGGTGCTACATCCGAGCAACTCCTGGAATTAAAAGTTTTATAAACAACTGTAGAACAGTAGAAGTAAACTCGAGTTGAGTCATCTCCCTTCAGCTGAAAAACACACGATCTGTCTGTGTGTCCCAATCCTCCACAGAAGTGTACCTGCTGACCCTTCCCGAGGACCAGAAAGTGACTGTTACCACAGTAACTGTGGGCCAGAGTGCCGTCTTGACATGTGCCATCGCTGGGGATCGAAGGCCTCCCATACTGTGGAAGCGCAACCATCAGCTTCTGAACTCCTTAAACCTTGAGGACATCAACGTAAGTAGTCACTCCCAGTGTGATACACATGAGATGTACGTACACGGTGCACACTTTTTGACATCAGGTTTGGGTGGGTTGTGTTCGGTTTGACCATAACGCAGCACGTCGTTTTATATTCTCGTTGCCTGACCCCGTTTTTCCGACGAGAGGTTGCAGGGAGGGACGAGGATCTCTGACAAAGCAGGAACATGAAGGGGGCTACCGAAGGGTTTGAGCCCTAGGGGAAGAACCTACTTTTTAACTTCATGATGAAAGGCTGTGTGTGCGTGCATACGTGCAGGGTGCTAATCTGAAAGTGTGCTGCGTGCATGTGCATGGCCGTCTGGCCTGACCCCAGAAGGCCCACTGTGTCGCTTTCATCCACATCAAAAGGAAGGAAGGATACTTATGTGGAGAGCTTTAGAGAGAGCAGACCTCTCTCGCCGCTCCCCTCGCCTCGACTGTGTGTCAGCACTGACCAAGATGTGTGTGATACCGCTGTGCATAATTAAGTCAACACTGTCGCAGTAGATAAAGGGAGGCCCAGCGAAGCCACTAATGTAACATTAAATGTTGATGACCCTTAAAATGAGTAAGAGGCACCCAGCTGTCGCCAGTCATCCTTGGCACCATCAACCGGCTCTGAAGTAGCACATTGGTTCTGGGCGTTGGTGATGTGTGATTCCCATAAAGAGCTCTGATAAGCCATGGGGAGGTTTTTTAGGATGTGCACACTTAAATAGCAGCTTTTCCACTTTCCCTTTTATGGTTGTTTTGCTTAATACATCATGACCGCTTTCAAGCAATGTATGGTTAAGCAGGCAGAATGTGTGTGCGCAGCGTGCCAACAAATAAATGTCAAATCACATTATTTCATGGGGGGAAAAAGAAGAAGAGTAAGAATGACACTGACCTTGATCTACCTGGCCTGAAAGATTTTTCCTCCTCTTCCTTCCCCTGCTCTAATAGCACTGATGTTTGTTTCATCTCCTCACATAGCAGAGTGGAGTGTTTTAACCAGGGGGTGGTCTTTGTTTCTGCCTCGCACATAATCAACAGTTTCCCTGCAGACTTGATACCAGCTCTGACACAGCTCGATTTTCAACTCAAATGTCAGCTCAGAAATGGAAGCCGCTCCTGCAAAATTGTGTTTATCGTGCCAACTTTAGCAAAAAAAAAAAAAAAAAAGCGTTCACGAATAGTGACAGAACCAATGACTTAAAATAACCTCAAAATTTCAATTGTTTGCCTGTGTTTGCTCGCCTCCCCTCCCCCTCCCTCCCTAATATGGTTGGTGTTCCATCTGAGAAAACGGTCTTCTTTGATTTTCTTTGTTAATGGAGTAGAGAGGAGCGCAGGCTGTGGGGATCAATCAGATATTGGCCCTGTTTTTGCATCTATTAGCATCAAAATTGATTTCTTTAAGTCCGCAGGAACTCTTGGCTTCAGTTACACATATTATGGATGCAACATGCGGCAAGATAAATGTAATTCTGAGTTTACTTTTCGATCAATCCTGAATATCTTTGTTGCCCCCGGTGATCTCCGTATTACGTGTATTTAATGAAACTGCATAAAATTAGACTTGTTGCACCTCTGTGGCGAAGCGTGTTCGTATGACTGTAATGAATAAACGTGATAACGCGAAGCTCAGAATTTATTCCCATACATAAACATTCTACACAGTCCACTGTGTGTTGGTAGGAATAGACAGTAAAAGCTACAGGGGAAGTTTGTTTGTTTGTTTGTTTGTTTTTTTATCTCGCCATGGAAGACCACAGCTGAAAAATGTTGGTGAATAAACTGGTAATTAAGTCCTCTTTATGACCAACAGGTCAGAGTTATTTAAGGGATAAATTGCCCACATTTAAGGGGCCTTTTTACATTTGTAACACATTAATAATTGAGTGTAGCACACAGGAACGGCATAAAAAGTCAAGATGGATCCAAGGGTAGTTAGTTCAGTTTAAGAGGTTAACTGCAACAAGCATTCTAATCCGTTCTCTTCACCTTAAAGTACCATTTGCATCCGACGCGGCGTTTTGTTTACTACCACCGGCGTACACAAGGATGCAGGTTGTTGTCGGGTAAAGTGTGTAAACATAGGAATCAGATATGATAAGAAGATCTTTAAGGCGTGTTAATGAATAAGTAAATACATTTATTATTATATTTGTAGATAGATAGATAGATAGATAGATAGACAGATAGATAGATAGATAGATAGATAGATAGATAGATAGATAGATAGATCTGTTAGATAGAGGTCTGTTGCATGGTTACTAAAGCAATCCAGTATGCAGTCGAGATGAGAAAAATCAGCCCATTTAAGATTTAACAAACACTGAACACCACCACTGAGACGGCCTGCATTAGACCTAATAGTCTCTCGTGGCTCATCAAAGAACTGGGCTCAAAGCAGGACCAGGAGAAACTACCAATGGATTATGAGGGGAACACGAATGCCGGTTTAATCCAGATTTATTTTTGGCTCTGAGCCTTCCACGCAGTCCGTGCCGCGTCTTCCAGGGAGGAGAATGGATTTTGTCTGCACCTGCTGTCCACACACCCATTCTTAATTGCCTTGAAGACACGTTCTGCATAATTGCTGGCTATAATATTTGCGAGCGTCCACCCCCAGCTTTAATTAGTTGTACTCCTGTGAGTACACAACGGACTTTATGTATCCCGATCTCACCGGCACGCCCAGTTTACAACATGGTTATTTTACAGTTTTGTCAACATTCCGACTTAGTGAATTGTGCATTAATCCCAGTGGTGCGCTCGTATCCTGGAGTTCAACAGAGCCTCTCTAAATTTTGACAAAGCAGCTTACTGTAATTCCACGGAGTTGACAGTTGCTGGCTCTTGCATCACCATCCATCGTCGTCGACGTGTCAATCCTTCGAGTGTGCCAGAATGCACGCTACACAATTGTGTAGCGTGTCATGTTTGTATTGATTTGCCTGAGTTTGGCAGTCGGGATGTAATTCTTTGAAAAATGCAAAGTGCATTTGATCTTTACTAGTTCTTCAAAACTTGATAAATTGTATAATGTGAATGTGAAATATGCTGGAAACCAGACCAGAGGTTCATCAGGAATGGAAATAACAGAAAGGAGTGCAACCCCTGTACTCATTTTATCACCGATATCTCTACTGGTGAGCTTGGATAGCTTCAGCATGATTCCTTTATGGTGAAGACGAGCTGATGATCACATGGTGTACCGGCTAAGATGCACACTTTCTGCTTGACAAGCTTTTTATCCCCTTGTTATGACACCATTGTAATAAATTGTGTGTGTTTTATCTATTTTTCTCCCCACAGATCCCCTCCCAGGTAGGTGTTTTTCATCAGAGCAGACTGACATCACTTTGTATTTCATCAACCATTTGCAACAAAAAAAAAAAGAAGAAAAAAAAGCCCTCAAAGCTAGTGACTCTCTGTAACAGATGCAAGATGCTGAGAGCAGATTGAGTGAAAGATCAGTTTAAGCACATACAATGTGCTGGTTAATGCAGAGTCTGTTTCAATGATGTGAGTATATGGTTTAGTAATCAATGAATTGTAAAACACATTGAATTGAACCTTGATTTTGTGGATTAAAAGTCAGCTCACTGCCATATATATCTATCACACGGACATGGACAAGCTCATCCGTGATCTTTATCCTTTACATATCTTCAAACAGTCCCATGCACACCCTGTATATT
>OMNV01016548.1:0-15112 GCA_900303265.1 Brotula barbata | reverse complement strand
TGCACTGCAGAATGCAGCCGCTGCTCTGTGTGTGTGTCTGTGTGTTTGGGAGACACTGAGCATGCCTGAATGCCTTCCAGTGGAGCTGTGCTAGTAAAGCTTCCATGTTAAAGGATGTCTGCAGGTCGCAGGAAGAAACTATGCATTTCACCAGCATTCCCAGGAAAGCTGCTTAAACTGCTGGAGAGGACGTGGATCTTCTGCTGTCCTTCCACTGGACTGTGACTGCCTCTGACCCCTTCTGCCTCCCCGCCCCCTCCCTCTACCTCCTTTCTCTCACTGGATCCGATATTTGGAAACAGGATTTAAGAGGGAGCAGGAAGGAGGACGTTGGGAATAACTGGGATCTACCAGATGTCGTCTGTGTAACCTTTGAGAGGACAACATGCTCTGAGAGCCAGTCTCTAAAAACTCTCTCCTCTATCTCTGGACCTCCTCCCCTCCCTCCTCTTCCTCTGACCGGTTCCCTGCAGAGTCCCGGCTCCACCATGTCCTTGGCGTTCTGTGGGAATGAGAACAACTCGGTGGCTTACAACGTAGATAAAGGCGTCCTGAACAACGGCTGTTTCCTGGATGCCCTCAATGTGGTGCCACACGTCTTCCTCCTCTTCATCACCTTTCCTATCCTCTTCATTGGTGAGTGTCCCTCACCACACCCCTCCTGTCACACAGATCACACACTGGTATGCACATACTATATGAGCAGATGACGGGTTGATGTGTCAGCGTGCGTCCACAGGGATTTGAAATGAGAGAGATGGGCTTGTTGGCAGGCTCTCCATGGACCCGGCTCACATTTTCATGTCGTGGACCATATATTATAGAAAATATATAATTCATATGCACAAGTCTTATATTTAATTAAAGCATGTTTTACTTTGTTCACTGAGTTACAATTGAGCTCTCTCCGGTCTGCCTGTCCAAGCCAAAACCATTAATATACAGTATTGTGTTCCAGAGCTGATGTTTTGCCTGAAAATGTGATGTGTAATTTAGTAAACAGTGGCAAAGTGATGCCACCATGTTGGTATTAGGTTGCAGCCCCTCTCCTTCTGTTCTTGGCTGCTGGCCACGGTGTCATCATCTGCATGTAACAAACAGTCTGCATTTCTGCACGCTTCTGAGCTCTGTCGTCACACATTCTCTCGTCTTATCTGTGGATCTTTGTGTGTATTTCAGCCTGTGCCCCCTTTTAATACCGCAGCATTTTATAGCACACATTAGTTTGAATGGGCACTGTCCCCATTCAACACCACTGAGATGGTAGAAGAATATGCTGCAACTTCATTCAAGCTGTTGTTATCTTTCACAGCTTTGTCCCTAAAGACAAACCTCAGAGCTGGGACAGCTTTTCTGTCCAGCATCAGACTGCATTTTGTGCTTGAGAACCCTATCTGTCTCCACTATCGTCAGAGGTGTTGCTTTGTAAACTGCTAGTTAATGAGTGCAGTCAGATGGTGACAACAAATATATAGACCAATAAATACTATCTGTCTGTTTGAGAACACATCGAATGTTATTAACACTCTTTGATGCCGACTTTACTTGTGTTAATTGTTAAGTGTTAATTGTGCAATATTTCTATCTATAGGTAGATAGGTGAGGAGTCAGCATGTATTTGTGCGATTATCCTCCTGTGCCAACACTTCTCAGAGAGCTTAAATGCCCAACAGCTCCAAGGTGCCAATAGCAGACGATTCAGCATCACATTTGCATTGGCAGAGATGTGTTTGATGGCAGCCGTGTAGCACATTCGTATTACAAATTGCACTTTGATGATCACGTAATCATACATTCTCTGTCCATAGTTTGAGGGGTTGGTGCCAGTATTAGATTTAGTTGATTAAAAATCATATCTCTGGCCAGGCCAAATGGGAAAGTCTTGACACCATGCCATAAAGCTGTCGGCAAAGTAATGTGAGTGAGAGTGTTGAAATTAGGAAAGCTCTAAGACACTCATTTAATTTATCACCACTTTGATTAAACCAATCAATTGGCTTTTTCGAACTAACTGTATTCACCTCAAACAAATTTTGTAATTATTTTTATGTAATAACAGCAGCAACATTGCATTTATTTGTATGGCTCCCCACAAGGTAGTCCATTAAAAAAGGCGTGTACCATATGCTCTACATTCTACTATGATTACACAATGTGTCACTTATGTTGGGAGAGCGGCCGAATCCTATTGATTCCATGTGTGTACACAGCGTAATCGCATTTTTGCCTTAAACAGTGAGGACACGGTAAGCAGTGTTGCGTGCATGGTGATGACAAACCCCTTCTCAAATGCAGATTTGCAGTAGAAACAAATCAATAAAAAACACATTTACATTCATATTGAATTTGCACAGTAAATAATCTTTCCATTTTCTTCCTTCCTGTCTCTTGCCTTCTTTATTAGGCTGGGGCAGCCAGAGTTCAAAGGTTCACATTCACCACAGCACGTGGCTTCACTTCCCTGGTCACAACCTACGCTGGCTCCTCACCTTCGTGCTGCTCTTCATCCTTGTCTGTGAGATCGCAGAGGGCATTGTCTCAGATGGGTATGAGACATTACACTGAATGTAATCTAATATAGTATGACTCCACTAAGTTGTATGTCAGATGAAATACCATCACTGTCATCGTATTTCTCTAAAATGAAGTCATTTTTGACCCCAGGGAGATGGGGTCAAATCCCTAAAAACGTTCCAAGATGTCTTATTGATCACACATTTGTTTGTGAGTGACACTGATTTTCTAGATGCTGCTTTAAATCCCAGAATGCCTTGTTATCTACCTTGACATCTATCCCTTATGCAGTTTGTCCATACGAACAGACTCTGTATGGCTGCTGGAACATTTTTTAATTGTTACTGAGGGGAATAGAAGAGTCCAAGCTCATCACAGAGCACTGATAGTACAGCATGTGTCTGTGTGTGTTTGTAGGTATATGCTGTATACTGAAATGTACCACTGTAATGTGGATTTGTAAATGAGAACAATGTTGCTGTGTATTTTAGTGATTCTGCTAAATTCTACCGTGTCTGAATTGTCAGTGAATAATTATCACCACTTACCAGCAGTCGTTCTGTCACTTAAAATGTGTGGGTGTTAAAATGTGATATTGTGATGCATTCACTATCAGAGAGCGATCTTTCTCCGCTCGGGCTCCACTTCAAGGGATTAAAATTAAACGGGTGTATCTGTTCTAAAACATCACCTTCTGACTGACCTTGACACACATTAGAGACTTTTCCGAGCTCCTCTGTGAATCAGAGAATCTATTTCCTCGTAACTCTTTCAGTGTAAGATTTCATTGCACATCACTCATCACTTCACATTGAGCGTTTCATCATCCATGACACTGATACTAATTCATGCATATTTGAGTAAACTCCCCTGCTACAGTTCATGTTTGAAGCAAAATATGTTGGGGGAATAATTGAATTCTCACCTTCTCTGCAGGTTCACTCAGTCCCACCACCTGCACCTGTACATGCCTGCAGCTCTGGCCTTCATGGCTGCCATCACCTCCATTATCTACTACCATAACATCGAGACCTCCAACTTCCCCAAACTACTACTGGGTACAGTATTATTAACATATCCATGCCTTTTTCAATACATATTACAGATAAAATTAAAGAAAATATAAATCTCTCTCTCTCTCTATCTAAATGGTTTGTTTGACAATGTCACAGTGAAAACTTCAATAAAAAAACAATGGAAATCTGGTTGAAATCACAGCGGACAAGAGCTTCTCTCTCTTCTGATAAATGTATGTGCAGTAAATTGCAGCATAAAAAGAGGGAGGCATAATGCAGTTGTCACCGTAATGATGCTGAAAATGGCCACTAATCAGCCAGGTCCCCTCCAACACCAAAATATCCACTTAAATCTGTTTGAGTCCACTTGTTGTTGGTAACCTTTGTTGCTGAAAATAGCGGACTGTAGTTTTCTTGTTGTGGTTCCTGTGGCGACAGTCATTTCCTCCTCACACATCATTAACTCATCTGCACTGGGTGATCTACTCGCTCCCTTTGTTACAATGCTGACCTGCTTTTAGCTGTGCAATTTTTAAAATAACAAGAACTCAGACAAACGTTTGATTTGTAGATAACATCATGCCTGACAGACTGTTTGGATGTTGCAAAAGTCAGATTTCTGTCAAGATGATTTAATACTTGTGACTAATGTAATTTGTTTAGCACTGCTCATCTACTGGGTTCTGGCCTTCATAATGAAAACCATCAAGTTTGCCAAATACACCGAGCATGGCATCGGCCCCAGGCAGCTCCGTTACTGCATCACCGGTCTGCTGGTGCTGCTCTACGGACTTCTACTGGCTGTGGAGATCAATGTCATCCTGGGCAGGGTGAGTGTGTATCTGTGTGTTAGTGTGGTGTCGTGTGCAGGTGTGTGTTGTCACTCTCTTCCGGCGCCAAATCAAAATAGCATTGCTCGCCCAGACTTTAATGTAGGATTAAAGGGTGCTGGCTATATTTATTCTGTAACTCCCTGAGCCCCTAGGCAAGTTATAGTACAAACACTGAAGATGAAGATGATGGTGATGATGGCAGGCAAAATTTCAGTGTTTGGGATTAGCTAGTAAGATATATTGGTGCTACTAATTGAACTACTTTTTATAGCTTGAGAGTAATGTTAGAACAATTAGCAGCTTGGCAAAAGAAAAGCTACTTGACAATAATATCAAGTATCCACATTAGACCCTGACGTACGATCAGAAACATCTCTTGCTGTGTTTTACACGTGTTACAAATGAGCAGCAGCAGATTGTCCTTTGTATATCTATTGTTTGACATTTTCATCTGTTCAACAATCTCGTCCATTGTCCTCATGACATTTTATAACGTGTCCAGCTCTGTCGGCATCTGCTCCGATCGCACATCTATTCTTTGAGCCAGACTCCCAAGTGTTCCTCCCATCACGCCCTGCACAATAATTAGGATTGTACTGATAAAATAAGAGTCTTATCTAGGCTGTTGCAATTTTAGCCATCCGATTGTCTTAGTTTAGATTATGCATAATTTTTCTTTTTGTTCTTCCTCTGTAGCGCTACGTATGCTTTGCCAACCCAACAGAGGTGAAGCCCCCTGAGGACCTCCAGGACCTGGGTGTCCGATTCCTGCAGCCCTTCGTCAACCTGTTGTCCAAAGCCACCTACTGGTGGATGAACACCTTCATTACCTCGGCTCACAGGCGACCCATCGACCTCAAGGTGATCGGCAAGCTACCGATCGCGATGAGAGCTCTCACCAACTACATGAAGCTACGCAAGGCCTTTGAAGACCAAAAGGTAAGAACATCCTTTCAGTCATTTCAGAGACGTCATGAGATGAGGTGAACTTAATTGTTCCCACACCGGGGGAATTTTCATGTCACAGCAGCTGAAAAAAACAGGCAGAAAAACGGTGACCAAATCCAGAGCAAAGAAGCACAAACAAGAACAGCATGAAAATACAAGAGAACACACATGCACAAATGGAACTGGACAAAAACTGTTCAACAAAACTATATACAACCAGCAAGGTTTTAATGATTTTCATGAGATTTCTCATTATGTCTTTTTTTCAGCTCATTTGTTATCTCTTGTGTCCATGAAGTGATCAGGGAATTTGGTTGTTTGTTTTGTTCCCATGCAGTTGCAGTCGTAAAAATTTGCTCTCTGTCCTGTGATGACTCGGTTCAGGCTGATCAGGGACCAAAAAACTGCAATCAGACGTCACCAAGATTATTTGCGTAAACACTTACACTCAGTCATTTTCACTCTTATTCTCTCTCTCTCTCTCTCTCTCCGCCTCCCTCTTTCCCTTGCTATCTGGGACAATGATTCAATTTTAAACTCAATCCTTCTGTTTTTTTCCCCAGTTTCCTTAGAGATCAGTGCTGTTTCACTGATGCGGTCCTCTCTCCCTCTCTCCCTGTATTTCTCCCTCGCCCAGTCTCTGATATAAACTATCCTGGGAACGATTTGTTGATAGTCACCATGTCTTCTTCCTGATTTCCTCCCTTTATCCTTTTCCTCCCGTTTCCCCCCCTCCATCCTCATCTCTCACTGTCTCACATTCGGAGCACGTGTCAGAGGCGAGGGGTCTCTGCAGGGTCGTTGTTTTCCAGTGTTGGTGGGGGGGTCACATGGATTCGTCACTGCTGCTTGTGCGTCTGGTGTGAACACCAACCCACTTCCTTCCGGCAGGAAAGAGAGATGAGAGAGATAGAGGGATCCCAGTAGAGAGGTGGTGTTGGGTGGGGGTGGGGCAGATGGATGAGATCTTGGAGGGTGTAGGTCATTCCCATTCTACTGTGAACGAGGTGACATCCCGACCCTTGCGGGGGTGAAAGCACTGTACTTCATGGGAATTAGTTTCACTGTGTGAGAGTCAAAAGTCCTTCCTTCTTCCTTGATGTGAGGTAGAGATGTGACGTGTGTGTGTTTTATAATGCAGCAGTTGAATACACTATAAGCTGAAATGGAAAAAAGGGAGACATGATGACAGTCACGTCTCATCTCACAGTGCTGAGAGTGGCTTAATCACACACGCACACAGAGAAAGGCAGAGTTAATGCTCCGGGAGTGTTTACCCTTACATGACAGTCTGGATGTTTTCTCTGATTGTTGCTTTTCCTTCTGTGTTGTTTGTGAATTGAGTAGATTTTGACAAAATAAACTAAACAGATTAGGACCATAATCCCTCGTTCTTCTAGTCTGTTTTGGAACTTTTCTTAAATGTAAGCGTGACCCCTTAAATACCAAGGAAACCCAGGAAATGTCAGGGGAAATCTGTTTGATATCAAACACATTCAGAGAGTTTTAAGGGAAATTTGAGGTGGTTATAATGAATTTTATGGAAATCTTCTATGTTAGATGTGTTTTCTACATGGTTGACCAAATCATTAATGGGTTACTGAGGTGAAAAGGCCCACTGAATTGATCCAAAGTCCTTTAAATAGTCCTGAACAGTGTGCACTATTACTAATTCATTAACGAGTGATTAAGGCGTTTAATGAGACGTAATCTGAAATCCTGTAACTTGTTTGACTTGTTAAGTTCCCTGCATTACTGCTGCAGTTAAACAGCGGAGTACATTTCCAACATCCGTAGCTGTGGCACATTGTACATGAATGACAAAGCTCTCCTGTGAAACTTGCTATTAATCATCATTTCCCATGATTCAGCAGTGAGCCTGAGCGTGACCTCATTCTGCAGGTTTCTGTTGCAGTGGAGGAGCAAAGCCTGATGCAGAGTTTTCAGCCAGGAAATTATTATTATTTTGTTTATTTACTATTGGTTGACGTCACTTTGATAATACATATTTATGTGACCCCATAGAAAAGAAGCCGTCCAGTTCATTGCCAATCTTAAAGAAAGTCTCATCATTCCACTAATGCAGAGATTTAATTCTGTTACTGCTTGTTGATGATTATCTTGTAATTTAGAGTTAATGGAGAACCATTTAAAATGGGCAGTGTATTACCACATTGCAGATTAGCATCGCAGAGCCTCATCGATTCTTCACCACAATTTATCTGTGTGTTTTCTTTCTGACTTACCCCCCCAGAAGCCTCAGGACACGATACCCCAAGGCCCAAAGTGGATCTGGCAGGCCTTGAGGAAAGCATTTGGCAGACCCCTCATCCTCAGCATTACCTTCCGCTTCCTGGCAGACCTGCTGGGCTTTGCCGGTCCTCTCTGCATCTCCGGAATCGTTCACCACATCAGCAAGGACAATCGCACCATCCAGCCCCCGGTCAGAGCGCCATCATCACATTGCACACAGTAGGATTAGAGACTTTAGAGAGCCAGTACCCCTATGGATAACTAGCAAATACCACAATTACAGCTTTGTGTTGATTTAATTCTGTATTGATTTTTGAACTCATTACAACTTTAAGTGATATAAAGTTTAATGATTAAATTAATTAAATCAATCCAAACTTAATCACTTGTAAGTTAGAGTATTATAGGTGATAAATGCCGTTCGCTTTCCAGGTCTGTCGGCCCTTCGTGGGTCTTGCGGTTTTTCCGCATTTAGAATTTATGAATGCAGCAATAAGGGCTAAATATATCTCCCGCTTTCTCAAACAGAACTGTGTTATACTGGAATGACAGTATCGCCTTGCAAAATCACTTTGATACGGCTCCTATGTTTCTTTACGACGCCCTTCCTGTATATCTGCTCCCTGTTCATTCTCTCAGTCACTTCATTGTACGAGCTGCAAACTGATGTGAGAAAACACCAGGTTCCACTGGCATCACGTCACAAATTGTTTCACAGCCTCGGCAGTGGAAGGTATCTATTCTAATGCAGAATCAGAATACGACAGAGAGTGTCAGCTGTTGCCGCAGATGGCATGAGTGACACAATGACCTGACTTCCACAGACTGAGCTGCTGTGTTATTTTTAAACTTACTGTATGACATCTGAGTGCCATTCATTTCCCTCATTTTCATCCAATGCTGCCATTACAACAAATCAGTAATGTGACAATTTAACACAGGAGAAGCTTTATAAATGTTCGTGTTTTAAATAGCACATATGTTATGGAGAATGGCTGAGTAATTACTATATTTTGTTTTTTTATGAAATTCCCCCCAATGTGGAAATGATGGGGACAGAACAGAAACGGAGAGGCAACAATCTCAGAAGATACCCTGCTGTTCCTCCCCCGATGCCTCTCAAAGGTCACATTTGCAGATTGATGAGACATCTATGATGGCTGATATTCCCAGTGCTCCCCCCACTAATTTTAGCCTTGTCAATTATTTATGAACTCTTATGCGACAGCGCTGTCTCATGTTGATACATTCCACACAGGGGAGACTGAGAGACAGCGTCCTTCTTTGACAATAACTCTTCAGTTTATTTGGAACTGTAAAAATACTTTTGGGATAGACGTTGGTGATATAATGCAATAAAATGGATTTGCCGTTTCTGGTGGAAGAGAATGGATTTTAAAATGCATCTTAAGTATGAGTGTAAAACTCTCCATCCTTCCCTACTGTTCCCAAAACATTTGCATGAGAAAAAGAGGAAGTGAACTCAATGTGACCTCTGTGTGTGACGAAGCTCATTGTCAATCTTTTCTCATACTTTTGGCTGCAGACTCATAATTCAATCCGCTCTCTGTGGTGATGTTTGTCCCATTTTTACCAACATTTCACACACGCAGATGTTTCTTTGGTTTGCAGACTCCTCATATCGACTCCATAACACACTCAAGGCCTCTACTCCCTTTCAGTTTCACCAGTCTGTGCTCTGACAGTAAAATATTAATATTACTTTGGACATTTGAAGTGATGTCCAGGATTCGGTTTGTTTTTTTTTGGCATCATTGGCTTCCTTGTCTCGGTGTCCTCGCCGAGGTTCCCTCCTGACATTGACAGCCATAGTTTGATAGATTTCTAATTCCCTTCCACTCACTCCCCGTCTGTGATTTCAGATGAGGCTGCTGGGGATCTATTTAATCTCGTCCAAAGAGTTTCTGGAGAATGCGTACGTGCTGGCTGTCCTGCTCTTCTTTGCCCTGCTCCTGCAGAGAACTTTTCTCCAGGCCTCCTACTATGTGGCCATCGAAACAGGCATCAACCTGCGTGGGGCCATACAGGTATGACGGCTCACGACAACCAGTAAAATTGAATGTTCTTCAAATGTTACTTATTATCAAAGATAATTTCAAAATGTGCCACTAAAGGTACATTTCTGTGATGAAAGCAAGTAACATCTTTTTTCCTATTTTGTATTTTGCAATATCCTGGATGAAATACAAGCATCTCTGTCATTTTGTACACAAAATGAAGTAATTGGAGTAAATTTTATAGGTTGAATTTATCAAAATCAATCCATATAATTTTATTGAATCAGTCAACGAATGCACTGTAATTTGTTTACTTTCTCTGTAGACTAAAATCTACAACAAGATCATGCGTCTGTGCACCTCCAACATGTCCATGGGTGAACTTACCGTTGCTCAAATCTGTAACCTGGTTGCCGTAGATACCAACCAGCTCATGTGGTTCTTCTTCCTCTGTCCAAACCTGTGGGCCATGCCAGTTCAGGTAAGTTTGTCCATCCGAGTGGTCGTCTTTTCCTTAGCATAAGGCTATCCCAAGCTCAAAATAGCATTATGCAGTGTGATCTGTGAGAGTGTGAGTGTGTGTGCGATGTTCAGCATTTTGTTCCACTATGTGATCTACAGTATATGAAATACGACACTGCCCACAGAGGTGTAACGGTGGAACGCTGGCAGAGTTAGAATTTATGCTATAAATTACAAACTTATGACCTTTACACATCCTTCTGCTCTAGAGGCAGATTGTGTAATTTCGTACCTGTATACTTTAAAATCATTATATACAAATAACAAAAGGTTGAAAACAGCCAGTCTCAGTAAAATGCCATTTCAGCAGTAGAGGTCAGTTAGTTGCTGGTGGAAATTCATTATCCAGCATCCTGGTCCTTGAAATTCTTCTGCAGGGTGTAGAGCCAATACAGCACTTCTTTTACACGATACTTCTGATAGTGTGTCGCATTGCCTTTGGTGTGTAGGATTCCTATATCTCTTTAAAGCAGGAAGCACTGTCCAGATGCACAAAGCAGTTCATCATCTTGAAATTCATACTATCTGGAGGAGACAAAGTCAAGAACCCAAAGCACATTTTTGCATTGTATCTCTTTGTGAAGATATTTATATTAGATATATTTCACCAATTAACAGAAATCTATTATGATCTTTGAGGTCTGAGCAGCATTAATATTCTCCTGCCGTACCCACCGGTCTGCTACAAACCTGTTATTTTTATGCCTTCTGCACTGATAGCATGACAAACAAACAATGATATTCCAAATGCCAAGAAGAATGGCTGCAAAATCTCCAGTGTCCAGCATCTGAGCGTGAAATGAATTATTGTTTATGACTGAGATAATGAGAAACCCTTTAGTTGTCTAAAATCATCATCGTGATTGATGGAGCCCATGTTGAATACAACACAAAACTGTAGCTTTCTGGATAATATCATTCTTTGTGTCCTATGTGTCCCAGGTGTCTCCTCCTCAATAAACATGAGATTAGGATTACATTCAGTTGCTCCATACCACCCAGCTTGTTAAAATTGAGTCTTTATTTGGGATGAGTGGAACAGGCTTTTAGCTTCGGACGTACAAAGCTAGTACAGAAATTCTACAAAATACACAAACCAATCTTGTTGTCATATTTTGGCTGCTGTGACCAATCGAACAGTCCTAAAAACAAATTAGTAATGAACTTGTAACTGTAGATTTTTTTCCCCTTATGCCTGAAAGGTGGTTGTTAAACTCAGCACGGCATTAATTCCTAATAAAACACAGACAGGGGCCTGAAATTAAAAACAATCCAACAGATGATGCTTTGTCATGAATCCAGCTGTTACAATCAATGAGTCTGACTGGGTGATTAATATCTGGAAAATCAGTGTACGTGATGGCTTTGTGGCAGCTGTTCAGCAGTGCTTGAACTACTGGAGGAGGCACTGCAGGAGGTCGGATGCGTTTGGGTGAGATTTTTGCTTCAGTGGGTATTCAGTTCAGTTGTGATTCATGTGAGTAACTGAAAGAAATTATGTGGGCGCCAGTAGCAGCACTCAACAATTGCAGGCACAGTGAAACAGAGTGACTCACAATTCAAGGAGCTGTGAAAACGAGGCGTTGTTATGAGACGTCAAATAGAATCCATGCTGCTGTTTTATTTACCCATCACCCACTTCATCCCCGCCCAGATATATTATCCAGTGAAAGAGATGAGGGTGTGTGACTGAAAATTTGAGATCCATGCTGTTAGTCATCAGGGAGCAGAATAAGAGCCAAGACCACCTGGATGATACTTCACTCTTTCATCCAAAGCCAAGGGTCCTGCAGTATCCAGAATGTTTTATCATTTCATCACTTCTGGACGAGCAAGTGATTGATTTCTGTGTTGAGGAGAGAAGAAACGTGTACTCTAAGGAATGTTTGTTGCTTGTTCACTGCTTACATAACGGTTTATCACAAAATCTCCCTCTCTCTCTCAGATTATCGTAGGTGTAATCCTGCTTTACTACCTCTTGGGAATTAGTGCCTTGATTGGGGCGACTGTCATCGCTGTGTTGGCTCCTGTCCAGTATTTTGTGGCCACCAAGTTGTCCCAAACCCAAAAGAGCACATTGGTGAGTATCACTGTCAGCTCTGTATCTTACAAACTGTTCTGTTGATGAGCTATTTTGTATTTTTGTGGTCCTAATGACCACTTAGGTACTTTGGTAGCCTTGAGGTTTGGCTGTTAAAATCAAACTTGGTAATGTTTCCCTCCTTGGTGTATAAAATGATAAACTTGACGATGATGATCCCACAACAGACAAATTCCAGGTAGAAAAAGAAGTGAGGGATAAATATTTGTAAGGTGAAGACCAAATTAAAAAAAAGAATAAAATGTATAAGAATAAAAAAAGAGAATATTATTTAACAAACTAAATTACGTATTTAATATATGCCAGATATTTATACTGTACATCAAATAGATGAAATACTAAATAAATTACACACACTTAATATATATACAAAGACTCAAACAGTGCTACATTATCATCATCATTGCATGAGTGGGTCTGAACACAAACGTATGCCGTGAGAAGGTCAAATCGTATCACGTTATTCAACATGTCGTGGGATTCATATTTTCCCCTTCAGCTGTCTGAAGGCAGCATTTTGAGCTAGAATTTTTGTAATTAGTCCACAGACATCATCATTTTACAGAAATCATTCAATAGATTAACAGAATACCTTGTTAGCAGCATTGCCTGTTAGATTAAGCATAATGATACTAATAATAATAATAATAAGATGATGATAACATATGCCTTCAGTGGCAATGTAGTGAGAAGCTAAAGCCCTGTATCAGGTGATCGCGCTTGCCCTCTGGCTGTTCCTCTGAAAGCGTATCTGTCCTTGGTGTGCCACTGAGCCATCACTCCATTGTGCTGTGATGTAATCCAAACCTTTCCTCTTTCAGGAATACTCCAGTGAGCGCCTAAAGAAGACCAACGAGTTACTGCGGGGCATCAAGCTGCTCAAGCTGTACGCCTGGGAAAACATCTTCTGTGACAGTGTTGAGGAGACCAGGGGCAAAGAGCTCACCAGCCTGCAGGCCTATGCCCTTTACACATCCATATCCAGTAGGACCCTTTGTTCCCTTGGGACTCTCAAACCTTTAAAATAGTGCAGAAAATAAAAGGTCTAAGGGGTTCATGGACATCAGTGCGTTGGAATTGAATGAACAGGCTTCTTGACCGCCTTTACATTGCATAGCAGGTCCAGGTTTATTGAATTTGACCATTTAGATTGAGCCTTTCAAATTCTATACTTCATAATATTTATTTAGCAGTAAATGTTTAATATTTCCCACATGGTTATATGCTAAATGGTCATTACTTTTATTCGTTTTTTGGGGGGGATTTTTTTTTAATCCACTACAGACAACAGTGAACAATATGATTACTGTATTCTACATTATCATCTTCCAGTTCTCTGGAAAAACAGTTAGCTTGGCTCCAGTCCAAGGATAATAACTGCAGCGCAGGAGGAGTGAATTATCATCATTATTTACTCTTTGATAAGCCGTAACATTCTGAACACTATTACTGTAACACCGTAAAGTCACTCGACTCTGAGATGAAAAAGTAACAGTAAATTATTGTACTTGTATTGTATTTATACCTTTCTGCATGTGTGACCAGGCACACTGGGTTCATTTTTAAGATACAGAGCTTCTTCGTCATGGATCAAAGAGACAGCTGTGAGGATCTATTTGTAGTGCACAGAGAGGAAACACAAGTTATGCAACAAGGACACAGTGCTGCAGCGACTGCACTGCAGCTTCTGCGGCGTTGTAGAACCTCACATTTCCAAAACATTCACCACATTTTTTATGATTACATTTATCATATTTTCAAATTACATCCTGCCTGGAGAACTCGTGGTAATCAGAGAGGAAAGGGGATGAAAAGCAACCACAATAAATCAAATTCCAGTTCAGGATGTTGATTTTTTTGCTCTCTAACTTTGCTTTTCTGTTCATTTTCTCTCTGCTTTTCAGTTTTCATGAATGCAGCTATTCCTATTGCAGCGGTACTGACAGTGAGTAAACATACAAATATTTTTAATGTGATTCTTGCTTGCTTGTTTCTGCTTATTGGTTATATAGCCTGAAAAACAAGTGTGTAGGTTTCTCTTTTATGAAACTCTATAGTCATATTTTATTGTTCATTCCAGGTCATATCAGTGAAAATTTCTGATACTGCTACCTGGGTTTTTAATTTGATTATATATATATATATATTTTATTTTTTTTTAACCAAATATGGGTCTTATTGGTGTTGTTGTTCACCTTTGAACCAGGAGTGACCCATCAAAACGTTTATTGACACAAATCCGTGTTGTTTTGCTAACCTCAGTCATTATTTGCCCCTCTCATCCTGTAGACGTTCGTGGTTCACGTCCACATCTCTGATGATGCTGACCTGTCTCCAGCTGTGGCCTTTGCCTCTTTGTCCCTCTTCCACATCCTGGTCACCCCCCTCTTCCTCCTCTCTAGTGTAGTCCGCTCAACTGTTAAAGCTCTCATGAGGTGAGAAACTTTTTGTATGTTAGCAAGTTAGTTTGGATTATTGGATTTACAGCTTTGGCTTCATCGTCTTCGCGTACATCCTCATTCATATCACACGGAATGTTCATGTGTTATGAACGGCACTCGCTCAGTTGGATGCCATTCACGCTACCAGCAACAGTCGAGGTCAAAGTCCAGGCTGCAGAGGTAATGAAAGAGGAAGTGTCAGTTAATGTTCCATCTCTTCTCTCTGTGTGCCTGGGAAGAGATCAAGCAGAGTCATTAACAACCACAACAAGGACGCTGCTACGATCCTTTTCTCTGCAAAATAGTTTCAGGAGCTTTATTCCGGCCAGAAAAAGCCCAAAGTTGATATAACTTTTGTAATTTGCTGAATTTGATTTATTGCATGGTGCAGCTTTTGTTACATTCGGTGTGGACGGTAAGTATCAGCAGAGGGAAGCATTTGGCCTCTTTTAGGAAGTGTAATAGT
>OMNV01016547.1:0-14471 GCA_900303265.1 Brotula barbata | reverse complement strand
GCGGGCGGCTGGGGGTTAGCCAGGGATTACCCTAACTGTTGTTTATGCAGACATGTGTATTGTGTTGCACCGTTTGTCTGATTTCACAGTAGGAGGAGGAGTGAGAGGAGACGGTGCTGCTCCTTTGTACATTATAGATTGTTGTTATTTTGTCCTTCTGAATGTAGCAGCCGTAGATTCTAAGGTTGTAATGTTGATTGCGAGTTTGCGCTGGGCCTAAATCCTTCAGATTATTCATGCTGTGCTGTATTTATGCTGGGGAAACTCTGCAACCGCAGATGAGGAGGGATGCAAAGCAGACATCCTGTCTTTTTTTGACAGGAAGGAAAACCGATGAGGGCCTCCAGGGAGACCCTGGCTTTGCTTTAAGTTATTAATAAGCTTGGTGTCAGTAAAAACCAAGAGAAATTGGACTATGAGGGCAGGCTGGCACAAACAGGAGCCTTTGGTCCACAGATTGGATTGGATGTGATGGTCAATGCAGCAATCTGGCCAAATGATGACAAAAAATAGACATTAGTCATATTTTGATGTCGCTGCTGTCACTGAATTGCGAATCTTTCCAACCCACGTGATCTTAGGTCATCAGACCCAAATAGACAACATGCTTGGAAAGGAAGTAAAGAAGTAAAAAAAGGACGGACAAGGAATAGCCGAGCGCTCCTCCAGGCTGACGTTGATCTCGTGTTACAGAGCGACAGAGAGACTTTATTTTTATGAAGATCAGCATCACATTCCTCCCCCTTCATATCAGTCAAGTGGCGTCTCGGGAGACGACGACAGAAGCCATAACGAGAGATTCCCCAGTTTGGTTTGAAAATCGATTAATCTACCGGTTATATTTATTTTTATTCGTATAGTCGATGTCTGAATCTGTAAATGTCAGTTTTTGACTTGATCATCATAATTTGTCAAAGTTGGTTTGGACATACAGACCAGTAAATGGTGCGCTGTCACTTTAAGACACGAGGACGTTGTGACTGTATGTGATGTGATACATCCACATTGTTGTCTGGCTTCAATATTTATTTTTACTCAATCAAATAGTTGATTATAAGAATCAGTGGTCCGTTTGATACTGCCCATAACCTCACGGCCCCCCCCGTGTGACTCTGTAGGACCTCCTTCAGTAAAGTGGCCTTGCACGTGTCCATGTGAGCAACGTCTCCATCTGGACTGTGACAGAATCCATTTTCACACCGATGAGTTGATGTATCGGCGTTGCGAGCTTATCATTGCCGGTGTAAGACTCAAAATTTCAGGAATGATGGCAATGCCACTCCCGAACATTCCACTTTTCGTATTTCTCCCCTTATCCTTGTTTTCGTTTCCCACATGTTGAAACCCGCCGGATGGAAAATATTTGTGTTCTGGCGGTTAGACCTCTCTGGATTCTGTTTTCTTTCCACTTACCCGAGGCCGATTGTCCCGAGTGGTGTGCGACATTATGCTGCTGCTGCAACAGGCACGCAACACCCCTTACGTAAACAGGCCGGAGCTCAGACCTGTGCTCCACGAAGGGTCGCGGAGGCGTGGTTTAGAGTCGTCATGGTTTGTTGCGTAGGCAGGGTTGCCGTGGTTCCTGTTCTGAGGTAATGAGAAAGAAATTGTTTGTCAGTCAGTGGAAGGACAAACATCTGAGTAAAGAGTGAAGTAAATGTATTGTCCTGTCCTCCACTGTCCTGCTTTTCATATCGTTATCACACGAACGGCGTTTTAGAGCCTTTTACTGCGTTATCAGTAGCAGGGCCCTGGCAGTTAGGTGCCATATGTTCACACGGGACTGATACACACACGCGCACCGTTGCCACACAACCAAATTTTATCATCAGCAGCGTCGTAGTATAGACAAACAAAACTGGTCGAGAGGTTCATAATGGAGGTTTACAATGAGGAGCTGCAGGTAACGCGGTCTCCCTGGCAGCATAATTAAAGGGCTTCCAGGTTACAGTCGGTCGCTCTTGGTGATCTAACGAGACTCAAACTGTAAATGAGAGACAGCCAGCGACGCGTGAGAAATCATAATTACCCCACAACCGCATCTGTTACAAAAATAAAAGGGGAACCACCAACAGGCACTAATGTGCTAAAGTTACCCATGACACCTGGGGGTTTGACACCGTGACTTAGAGGCAGCAGCGCCTCGGTGCGAGTCACGTGAGCGTACGAGAAGCGGTCACATGTCTGACAATTAGAGCGTGGAGCCTGCTGGCTTCAAAAAGATGGCTCCCTCAGTCTGAATGTGCGTATGTGTAGATTCTTAGTAACACCCACATGTGTGCGAGTTGATGCGCTGAAACGATCCTGTCGCCCTCCCAGTGACCCTGTGCGAACCCACGACCATGTTGGAGGCCGTGGCGATGGAGCCTCCCACAGCAAATGGATTCATTGAGTCTTCGTGCGGCGCGGAGGACAGCGTGGCGTCCTTGGGAGAAATCGTCATGGATACAGACAAGTAGGTCCATCATCATAAATGTAAATCTGACATGATTCATGCTGCGATGGGATGAGAGCCAGTATTCAGGCTGGAGTGTGTCTGTCGGGGTGACACACAGCTCTGCAGTACTCGTACATGTACACTGTACATGTACAAGCAGCATAAATGAATGGAAGTAAGATTATATGACCTGTACATACAACTATGCTGCTATTTTCAGATGTGACGTTTGCATGAAGTTTTAAAATTGGTTTTCTGCCTTCTGTCTGAACAACAATATAAAGACATCAACATACTGTACTTGTGTTAGAGGTTTACAGTTTTCGTCACATTTATGGAAAGATCCAAGTCGGCGTGCTTTCCACAGAGGATGAAAAAACTCAAAACAAACCATAAAACCGATCATCGATTACCACAAAGATTTAAACCATTTAGGCCAGCGGAATAATTCATGGACAGGTGAACCCAAAATTGAACAAAATAAAACATCTTCAAACTGTGAAACACACATTCTTAGAGTATGGTAACAAAATTCAAGGCAAGCAAATCAAGAAGGCCAAATAAAAGTTTGAACAAAAAAATAAATGGGTAGAAATGTAAACTACCAGCTGGTACTTCACCACCGTGTCATCTGCAATCCAGTCCAATAGACAATATTTACTCATCACGTACTACTACTACTACTACTACTACTACTAATCCCCCCACACACACACAACAATGAATGATATCAATGATATGTGAAGTCATGAATCAGATGATGTCATTCCTTGTTCGATACGTTACCTGGCACCATGACACTATTTCCTGTCCCTTTAGGCTCACAGTCAGATGTTGTTCTGTCTGGACAACAACCCTACAATTATTTACTCTCCCTTAACACTTGATTTTCTATGATCATGGCACGCAAGCATATCAGGTATGACGGGCCAAACGTGATCACCATCAACAACAGTCCTACTTGTGTCTTAATGATGTTTTTGTTAATTGGGAGCTTTGAGTGTGAAATTATTCTCAAGTGTATTCTTTTTAAATGCTCCACGTGCCGTATGGGGTTTCCAACGAGTGTCTGTTTGTGTTCAAGGTCGTGTTGTTTTTCTTTTTCCGTCAGCGAGTCCTCAGAGGAAGAGAGCACAAGGGAGAGGGAAGATAAAGTCACCAGCAGCACCAAGCCTACAAACACCCCCGCCACGAGCGTCCAAACAGGTGACACACACACACACACACGGAAATCACAACCAGGCTGCACACTGTTTACATTGTTTCAATCCTCCCTCGACTAATATTTGCAAAGCAAATGATTGCAGGATGGGATGGAATCCCATGAACCAGAACAACAGAAATATTTCTTGTATGTGGTGGCTCACGGGCCATCTTCGTACTCCTCCTTCGCCTTGGATCGCCTTCTTGGCACCGAGCGTCTCCTCTCCCTGAAGTCAGCATTTGTTCATGTTTTTTATTCTCCTTGAGGAAGTGAGACAAACTGAAGTGATTGGACTTTGCATTCTTTGGCAGGACGAGTTGACTTCCCTTTTCCTGCCCTCGGTTTCCACATGGACATTCCTTTCTGCTTGGGTCATAAATCGGACCACACCAAATTTCATAAAAGGCCTCGCTCAGGCTGGAGCACGGCTGAGATGATTCTCCAGTTTTAAGTTACATCGATGGACTAAAACACAGACAGACAGTTTATTTGTGCATTAAATCTGTCATGAGTTGTCACAAATCATTTTCTGTCCTAAGATTTACTTTGAACAGTATTTGTGAGTGTTCAGATTGACACCGTAGATTTTCATCACTGGTAGTTTTCCATGTGTTGGACAGTTTGTCTCCCGTTATCCTCGGTGGCCTCAGGATCGGAACGCATTGTACGGTTTGGGTCGTGGCCGCTCCGTTTGCGTCTGTAAACGGTGCCATCCTTGCGCGTCACTTTGCCAAATGATCGATTGTCTGTCGTTTGAATGAGTTTTTTCCAAATCAAGTAGCCGGTTCTGATGGATGAACAGTGACAGATCGGTCCCGCTTCCTTTGTCTGACTGAATCTTTCATTGTGTTCCAGTGAGAGCTCGGCGCCCAGAATCCCTGTCCGTTCCAGCAGCCCCGGCGCACGGCCTGTGGACGACCCACAGCCGCGACGAGGTGAAGCTCAGGGTGGGAGAGAGCGGTCTGGCCGCTGAGCCCCCCATGACCATAAACCAGATGTTCACCACAGCTGTGAAGCGTTTCGGCACCTACACGGCTTTGAGCTGGAAGGAGGGCGAGCAGCAGAAGACGCTTAACTACAAGGAATACTACCAGGCCTGCCGCACCGCAGCCAAGAGCTTCCTGAAGGTAAAGGGACGAGAGACACCGACAGACCTCAGATCCTCCTAGAGCTCCACGGTCAATCCCTCCTTTTTTTCCCACGCGTCAGCACGTTTGACTCGTTTGCCAAATCTTTCTCCGCGCACAACCCAGCGTGACGGACGCAGACAGATGGCCGGGCCTCAGCTGTACACACTCGCTCGGGACAGGGATCGCTGTTGTTTATTGTGAAACCCAGTACATCGTCTGTCAGCACGGAGCACAGAGGACACGTTCAGACAGACGTACAGCGTCTTGACAAACACAAACTCCTCCCTCTCGAACGTGAGAAAGGCTGTGAACCCTCTGACTCACGCGTGTTTGTTTACACGGGATCCTTTTCCAGGTCTTTACTCTCCCAAGCGTTTCGGAAGCACCTCGGGTGAACGGCGGTGTTCGGTTTCCACGTGCAGGAGGCGAAGTTCAGATGTGGCGTCTCGAGTTACCTTTCGGTGGCTGCTATGAACGGCTTCATCAATTATTTCAAACGTCGCCGCCGTGTTCATTTTGGTACTGGCTTCCATTACGTGTCAAAGTGCACGTGTCCATGTCGACGCTCTGTAGATCTTTAAACAAACTCCATTTCCATCAAACGGTACTTGTGGTCGTGCGTTTCTCAGATTTGTGCGCACAGATAAACAGGACGTTCACAAGTCACGTATTTGTGGTATGCTGCACCTGTGGTATGATTTTTTTATGATTTGAGCTGCGTGTGTTTCTGCAGCTCGGTTTGGAGCGTTTCCACAGCGTCGGCATCCTGGGGTTCAACTCTGCAGAGTGGTTCATCGCTGACATCGCTGCCATTTTGGCCGGGTGAGTTTGATCCGTCACGAATTAGAGAAGTCGTTAGCGACGAGCCCGTAGATTTACGGTGACGTTCAGCTTCCCGTGCTGAGCGACGGGTTTCAGTGAAATGCGAACAGGAACGCTGTGCTCTAATCGCAGTATCACCAAACATCTACACTACAGTGAGTGCTTCAGTATTCACACAGATGGACAAAAATACAGGAAAAGTAGTATTTTAACAGAAAGTAGTATGTTATATTTCAAACATGTAGTTCAAATCCAGTTCCCAGCCATCCTGTCCAGAGAATTGATTCGCTCATCGACCGTCAAATCCCAGCAAACCGGAGCGAATGAAGAACTCCAGCTGTCGATTTTGCCTCAGCCGAGCTTCTTGCAACACCAAACATCTGCTCTGTGTCATCAGATTTGCACTGGCTGTCCAATCTGAGCTCTGTTTCCAGTGGAGCGTGTTGAAGAAGATTAGATTGTCCATAGTGCAAAACTGTAACGTAATCACAAGCTGATACTGCACAAGCTCTCACGCCTACGCGACAATAAGAATATGTTGAAACTGCCAAGTGGTCCAACCAGTCCTGGAGAGACAATCGGCCCAGAATGTCAGGCCGACGGAAGGAAAAGAGTGATTGTTTGCGTTTCAGTCAGCCTGTAAGAAGAAGAAGAAGAAGAAGAATGACAGTCTCATGAATGAGACGCTTAGATGCGTGTACGTGTGGCAGAGATGCACAAGGAACGGATTAATATCTGTATGTGGATCTTGTTGCTCATTAAATTAAACGAATCAATCTGCAATTTGAAAAAAAAAAAGGGTTTTCTATCAAATGGCTGAAGCATCAATAAAAATGCATTCAAACGTTCAGACTGCACCGTTTCAGCAGGGCAGCTGTCGTGTCGTTAAGCACTAAAAGAGAATATGAATCTATAATAGTGCTGATGATGGAGGCGGAGTATGACACATAAGGTGTTTACTGATGTACTGAAATATCTGCGACGGGTGGAGCCCGACCTCATCGTCAAACCTACATAGCAGCTGTCATCCATCAGGTCTCCGCATCGCACATCTGCCAAAATAGGAGGAGAAAATAGTACAAAGAAAGAAGTGTGCAAGCGTGAGAGAAAGCCATCCATGTCACTCATCGGGCTGTTTCCACCCTCCCTTTGTTGCAGTGGGTTTGCCGTGGGCATTTACACCACCAACTCTCCTGACGCGTGCCAGTACGTAGCCGAGAACTGCAAGGCCAACATCATCGTGGTGGAGAACCACAAACAGCTGCAGAAGATCCTCCAGGTGAGCTCATTTAAATACAGCATCCCGGTACAGAGAGCACACGCTGTCTGCACAGGTGAGGTGTGAGTGGCAGCCGCACAGGAACAAAGACGAGAGAAACCAGCAGAGTTCCATCCGACGAACCGATACAAATTTAAAAAAGCATCCACTGGAAATGAACTGAAGAAATAACAACAATAAAGGATGGTGCATATCTATATTTATGTTGTATCATAAGAGTAATTATCGTAGTTTGTTGTAGTTGCCACGGTTACGTTGCAGGTTTATCTCATCGATGACCTTCCTTTGTCGGTAGGATAGCTTTATTTGCACTCTGTATCACTTATTGTGAGTGTTTGTGGACTTTTTATCACAGATTGAAGACAAGCTGCCACACTTGAAAGCCATCATTCAGTACAAAGATGCACTTAAAGAGAAAAGACCAAATCTGTACACGGTAAGGACACACACACACACACACACACACACACACATTACAACAACAACAGAAAACGTATTGAGTCCAAGTTTTTTTCCTCTTACTTTATGTTCTCCGTGCACCGTAGTGGACACAGTTTATGGAGCTCGGTCGCGATTTGCCAGACGCTCCGTTGGATGAGATCATCGCCAGCCAGAAACCCAACCAGTGCAGCACGCTCATCTACACCTCAGGGACCACAGGCCAGCCCAAAGGGGTCATGCTCAGCCACGACAACGTAAGTCAACCTCTCAGATTAACTTCAAAGTCCTTTTCATCGCACTTTTCCGAGTGGGAGGCTGGATTTTTGGAGTTGGATGACACTGTGCTGCCTTCACTGACCTCTGTGTCTGTGTGGTGCAGTGTTGTCTTTTCAGTGTCATCTTCTACACGTCAAACATAACACCGAAGTGCATTCCTCCCTCCCTCCCCTCAGATTACGTGGACCGCCCTGTCCACCTGCCGTCACGTGAATCTAAGAGACGCCACTGAAGCCCAGGAGTCAGTGGTCAGCTACCTCCCTCTTAGCCACATCGCAGCTCAGATGGTAGACATCTGGGTCACCATGAAGGTCGGAGGGGCCACTTACTTCGCCCAGCCGGACGCCCTCAAGGTGAGGCATGAATACGCACAGAAGAAGCCATCGCAATAACACACACGAGGGGATGATAATCCGTCAGCCCGGTCTTATCGTTCGTCCATCATCAGATGTGTCCTCCGTAATCCATCCATCGCTCAGATTAGAGGGTTTTAAGTCAAGTCAGGTTCATTTGAAGCCCGAGATCACATAGAGAGTCTTTACAGGGCCACATAACAACGACCGCTCCCAACCCAGGCCAAAGATTTTAGAAGCTGTTCATACTCATTAGCTAAAATCAGGTGTGTGTGACCTGAGTTGGAAGCAGATAAACAGAGGTTACATGAATCTGAGAGGACAAACAGGAGTTTAACTTCATGGGGGAAAATCAGTTGGACTCACTGTACTACAGCGTGATGACACACACACACACACACACATTCATCCACTTTATCTGTGTATTTCTTTCATGCTGTTGGTTCGGTTGCTCAGGGCTCTCTGGTGACCACGCTGAAGGAGGTCCGGCCCACAGCCTTCATGGGTGTGCCGAGGGTCTGGGAGAAGATGCAGGAGAAGATGAAGTCGACCGCAGCCAAATCGTCCACCGTACGCAGGAAAGTGGCTGCCTGGGCCAAAGACGTGGGTCTGCAGGCCAACCTCACCAAGATGAACCAGTATGTATAAACCAGAGGAATCACACCTTCAGACTCAAGTCCACGCTGTGATATTTATTTTAAGTTACACAATCCTGGGACGTCTGTAGGAGTTAGGATTGGGCAATAGCAAATTCAAGCACAGCAACACGAACTCACCAAAAGAGATGAATATAATCCAGGGTTTCCCTCATCAGAGAAGTTACCACGCCCACTATCAACCTGCGCTGCTACGTCCACAGTATTCCTTCATTCATCATCGACGGGATCAACAGTCAGATATTAAAATAAACCACGATGAAACTTTGTGCACCCGCTAAGAAATTTTGTTGAAAATTTGTATCGTTTCTCAAATCTGACTTTGGCCTCGAGAGGCACACAGACAGCTTCATGGGTAGACAAGCAAATCCCCAAAAGGACACATCAGACGCCGGGAAAAGGTCCAACTTTAGTGGGAAATATTACAGGTGCAGTGCAGATCTGTTTCCTCCACTCCAGAGTCACATTTTTTTTTTGCAATGCCTCAAAGATTTGAAAAAAAGGAGGAAAACCTTGGAGGAGACGGTTCCACGTTCTCAAACAGCCAAGAATGTGACTGATGTGGAGGAAGTTTGTAGGAAAACAAACTAATTCAAACAGACAGGGATGAGCGGTGATCAAGATGATTTAGATAGAGAAAATGTCATAACTACAGCATCCGTTCATCATCATCAACAGGAATCATTCTTTTCTGGGGACAAACAGTCATTTCCTGTCTCCGTCTCCCCTCAGAAATGCAGCAGTTGAAAACACATCATTTAGCTATCGCCTAGCTAAGAAGCTGGTCTTCAAAAAAGTCCGTAAGGCTCTGGGCCTGGACCGCTGCACCAAGTGCTACACGGGAGCCGCCCCCATCACCAAAGACACCCTGGAGTTCTTCCTCAGCCTGGATATTCCCTTGTACGAGCTGTACGGCATGAGCGAGAGCACCGGCCCCCACACCATCTCCGTCCCCGACGCCTTCAAGCTGACCAGGTGACCTGCTCGTATTTGCTGCAGTGACGTGGAAGAATCCACGTTAAACAGAGTCTGGTTGCTGAGAAACGTTGTCTTTTTTTTCATCCAGCTGTGGGAAGGAGATCCCAGGGTGCAAGACCAAGCTGCACAACCCCGACGAGGAGGGCAACGGCGAGATCTGCTTCTGGGGTCGTCACGTCTTCATGGGTTACCTCAACATGCCCGACAAAACGGAGGAAGCGCTCGACGCCGAGGGCTGGCTGCACTCTGGAGACCTGGGTAAACACGACGAGAACGGCTTCCTCTTCATCACCGGACGGATTAAAGGTACGGCACGTACATCCGCTGAAACGCTCCGAGCCCCGGCGACATCGTTCCATCATTCAGTCCTGCCTGTTTAACCGGGTATTTGTGTGTGTCGGCAGAGCTGATCATCACAGCCGGGGGCGAGAACATCCCTCCAGTCCCCATCGAGGATGCTGTGAAGGAGGCCGTGCCCCTTATCAGCAACGCCATGCTAATCGGAGACAAAAGGAAGTTCCTGTCCATGCTGCTGACCGTTAAGGTACGTCTGTGAAAGCTGCCGTAAAAGTCTCATCACTCGGGGTTCTAAGGGGGCCTTCAAAGGCCCCAGGGTGGTGTGGTGACCACAGGGAGGAAACGGTTAAAGAGAGGAAGTCACAGCAGACTGTTGACAGAGTCCAGGGTGCCACATGGACACTCAGGTCCTTGTTTGCCCCATCCAAAGTCGAGCTCCAAGCTTTTATAGATCTGCTATCACTAAGAGCACTTTACAGTTTTATGCCTCACACACGCACACACACACGCGCACACACACACACACACACACACACACACACTTTGGCAAAGAGCCACTGATGGGAGCAACAGTTAAGGGCTGAGGGTCTTGCTCAGGGACCCCACGACATGTGGTGTCAGGGAATCGAACCCAAGTCCCTCCGATCACAAGAAGATGCTTTCCTGTTAACTTGCAGACATGCAGAAATGTGGATGATTTAAAACTCTATTCATTATTTCCCAGACAATCATCAATAAATTTTACTAATCTTTTGAGAACTGTGTACTTTATAATGCTTGGTTTTTCAAGCAGAGGGTCCAAGTGAAGACACATGTCAGTGTCAAGTCAAGTCTAGCTAATCTCGTGCTGTTTTCTGCCTGCTGACGGATATCTTGATGGCAATAATCTTTGAGATTATAAATCTCTCATCTTATCTTTACTATACTGTAAACTAATCTGTCAAGGAGACCGTGTCCTTCTTGACTGACAGTACCGTGAGATTTACATCTGCAGTGAAATAAAGCGAAGCACTCAGACCATCTCATGTCAGATGCTGCCATCTGGTGGTTATTTGTAAAGCTGCAAGAGAATGTGAGCGACACAGAGGCTAATCCACGTTTTTAACTCATAATTAAAAACGTTTTAAGTCAACGGGACAAGAGAAAACTTCTAAATGAAACTTTTCAACCTTTGAATGATCTTTTTTTTTTATGTTCTTCATCTCCAGTGCGAGGTACAGGCTGAGACGGGCGCCCCGGAGGACGAGCTGACGCCAGAAGCTGTGGAGCTGTGCAGGAAGTTAGGCAGCAAGGCCACACGTGTCTCCGAGATCGCAGGCGGCAGAGACCGAGCGATCCACGCCGCCATCCAGGCGGGAATCAACCGAGTCAACGAGAAGGCCACGTCCAACGCCCAGCGCGTCCAGAAGTGGGTTGTGCTGGACCGGGACTTCTCCATCGGCGGAGGAGAGCTTGGTGAGTATCGAGGAGGCGGAGAGCTCGGTTCGTAATATCTGATGTCAGCATTTATGATGGACACTGACGGCGATGATGATGTTTGTGCTGCAGGCCCGACCATGAAGCTGAAGCGGCCGGTGGTTGTGAAAATGTACAAAGAGCAGATTGAGAACTTCTATAAGGAGATGCCGACTCCCAACAGCCCCGACAACCCCCTGCCCCCCAAGTAAAGCTGCACGGATTAGCTCCTCCCCTCTCGCCGTAAGGACATACAGACACTCTGTCGGATAAGGATGCACCCATTTTTTGCAGGATTCATCTCAAACACGTCACCTCTCTCATCCCATGAATCCTCGTCCCCAGAGATGTTTTTGGAACCTCAACTGTTGCTTTATTTTTACGTTTACATGTGTGGGTGTTGTACAGAAAGAAAGCAGTCGAAAAGCAGAATATCCAGAGGAGGAAGAGGAAGAAGAAGAAGAAGAAGAAGCCATTGTACAAAAAGCTTTATGATTTTGAAGAAGTTATCAATAAGTTTATTTCAACAAACGAATGAACGGTAATATCTGATAGATGAAGCAGTCGCTGTTTATTGTACCGAACATCCAAAAACTGTAGGACGTGGAAACGTTTTGATGTGTCGCATTTCTCCTTATTTATTCTGTTTGCCAAAGTTAAACTTGGGTCAAACATTTCTGTAAATACCTTTTTCACCCCCAATACATTTGACATTATGTGACAACAGTTCATGTTTACTGGCCCGGTCGGGTTTGGGGGTTTTCTCTTTTTTTCTTTATGTCGCCTGGTTTCAGAGGATTTGGTCAAGCAGCTGAGGGTTTTCTCGTGACTGAGATTCACAGTTAATCATCCAAACTTTACTCTCAAGCTGTGAAACCATGCCATTCAAGCCATTTCTATTCCTGATATACAGTATATATCTCAAATCCTGCTCTTTGTAATGGAAACGTGTGACTGTGTTCTGTTCTGTGTGCTGACGCATTACAACTTACTGCCCGCTCCCGTTGACGTCTGATTCCAACTGTTCTTCCTTGTGGCTCTGCTGTGATCTTGTTTAATACTGTAAATATCTAATTTCTCCTCTCTCGTCTTTTTTTTTGTTTTTTTTTGTTGTGGTTTTAATGTTTTTTTTTATCGGTTACCAACTATTTATTGAATGTCAAATATTCTCGTTTGTTGCTTTTGCACACTCGCAGGCAAATATTGGAAGAGGGAATGTTGAACAGGTCGATCTAAAGATTCTAAGCTGCATTCCAAAGGACGGACGCGTTAGAGGAGTACGTGTCACTCAAAGTGAAGGACGGGACACGATGCAGGGATGTCAAGCAAAATGAAGTTACTGCAATCCAAAGCTCTGATTCCTGTAAAAGATGTAATCGTGTATAATCACTATATGCATATTGTAAGTACTTGAAGCAGGTTGAAAGTTCACAGTGAAATCTTTTATGGTTTGAAAGTTCAGTGTAAACACGTTGGAGCAACAATAGAAGAACAATAGTGATATTTAAAAAGCTCTGTAATGCTCTGGAATAAGGAAATGAAGGTGACAGTGTGTCAGCGATGTGAGCTCTGCATCTGAAGTGAACCAAACCACACGGATGCATTGGTTACATCAATTTGTATGCATGAAGAACGTTCATTTTTGAAATTGCTCATCTACAAAAACTCAGTTCTGTCTGAGCTCACAGCACTCATACGGATTTCACCTGAGCCTTATTAAAACCGGAGCTGTTTGTAGAAAAAGCAGGCAGCGAAGGTAGAAGTGTGCACGTTAAGAGCTCAGATGGGCTGTTTGTACTGAAGAGCTTCTGTGTGATCGTTTATGAAATAAAAATCTGTGTGGAACTGTTTCACAGCACTCCTGTTTCGGTGTGAAGCATCCGTCACACTATGGACATAAACACCTGAGGTCATTATAAGGAGAGAGCGACACAATATGCTCTTCAAAAGTACGCGTTCTGTTGAAAATGATACGAGAACGCACGCACGCACGCACACACACACACACACACAGTTTGGGCCTCTGTGGTAAAAGCCTTCCCAAAATACAGCTAAATCCACAGACAAGCATCACACTTGATTTTGGTTGGATGTCTCATTTGCATCTTAGACGGCCATCAAAACAAAAAAAATTGTGTTGGAACATTTCACCTTTCCTCTTAACACATAAGGTCAAATTCAAAAACGTGTTAGGTTTCACACACATAGATACACACACAAGACCAAAAAACTGAACTGTCTGATCTAAAATCTAACAAACACACCAGCAACAAACCACAATCTGCCTAAAGCCACCTGGAACATTTACAGCTGTACATCAAAAAACCACAGATATCAGTTTGGCGGTTGTAAACAAGAGCAGCAAACAGACACACAAATCGTCAGCTGAAGTCACACTGATCCAAATCAAAGTTAAATATATCGAAAAGCACAGGCACCATAAAACGTCAACCGTCGCTGCTTTTGTAGTTTCCAATTCTATCTGCTTAAATTATCTCAGCGCTGCTCATCCCTGTGTAGGATCTAAATCTGAGCTGTGTATTGGAAAGAAACGTTTTCTAGTCCCGGTGCCTATATAAAGTTTTAAAATATAGGTCGTATACAAATCTATAGGTATTATTTAAACACAAAAAGACATAATTTTGATGGATTTAACTCTTATCAAACATAAATAATGATGTCATGCAACGTGTGGGATCGGAGCAGCACCGCTCACTATTATTTATCCTGTTTATTGACCTTTGCCTGTAAAAATGGCTGAGAACTGTGACATTTCTTCAATAGCTGGTTGATGCATCATGAGTGTTATTGCCCGGCCTGCTGCTTGTCCTTTTCACCCCCGCAGACTGCAGGGACATCGGTGACCTTCGCGTGAACTTCCCACGAACCCTCCGCTCACGTGTACGGCTGGGTCAAACGCAGGTCAGACAATGAGGGGACACACGGGGACAACAGTACTTAATGACTTTATTAATAATATGATTTCAAAATAAAAATAACATTAAAATAACGTGTTTTGTCCTTGTTAACAACTTGCATCATATGGCCACATGGTGGCATTGAAATGCCAAGTTTTTAAAAATACCAAATCGCATTGATCTTCTGCCATCCAGTTCATTTGTTCAGCCTGTTACTGTAGCATC
>OMNV01016546.1:0-13817 GCA_900303265.1 Brotula barbata | reverse complement strand
GTAAATGTATATATATATATATATATATATACCGTATATATACATATCACATCAGTGATTGATGGGAAATATAGGTAAAGAGCAAAACATGGAGGACATGTATATGTATATGAAAAATTTGCTATAATAAAACTTTCTTGGGTATATAAGATATTAGTGTTTTCAAATGCATTCATGCATCGATTTTTGATGTATTGAGTTTTTCTATTTGATTGTGGAACATTCTGGAAAATAAACTAAATTCCAAAAAAACCATCACACGATGCTGAAACAAAAGCCACTACGAAACAGAATTAGGATCCAGATGGTTCACACTGAAGCTGAATTTGTGTCTGACTGAAGCTGACAGGAAGCAGAGCGCAGCAGCGACCCCCTCCCCCACCCAACCACGTCTGCTGCTACATCAGTTGCTACTTTTCATTTCACGGCTCAGCGGTGAAACTCATGTCTCTGTAGAACCAGAGAGAGAGAGAGAGAGAGAGAGAGAGAGAGAGAGATAGCAGCTATCTTTGGGGCACCATGGTTAAATGGTGCTGGTGAACATTTGATTTTTTTAACCAGCAAACTATCTCTCTGAGGTCTACCATTGTCACTCATCCTTCATAAGTCTTGTTATACTGAGTCCATTCTGACACTCAGCATCCAACACAACTTTGACCTTCATTTTAGTCCATGTTAAGTCCTGAAGCTAGCAAAATTCACAAAAAGATTTAGTTTAGATTCTAACAGGCACATTGAGCACTCCATTTAGGTTCATTTGAGCTTCCAAGCAAATTTTTGTACAAATCGCACCTTCCTTCATGACGTCACAGTCACAGAGCCAAGATCTGGATCTACTAAGGGTCGGTGTCCAGTTAGCGAAATATTCTAAATACACCTGGAAAATGGATGAAAACGAGCGATGAGAAGCTGAGATCTGTTCAACGCGTGAACGTCTGCCCCCTTCTGGTGACGCTGTTTTATGCCGTTACTCTTTCTTTGTGGGAACATCCAGGCTGAAAGCTTCAACCAGCTCTGTTTTGGTTTCATACCACACTACAGTTGGCTGATATTTATGTGATGCACCAGGAGCATTTTGCTGCCGTATGTCGCCTCTGCTGGCTCCATCCGGGAAAAACAAAGACTGTCGTAAAGCTGCGAGCTGCCAGGAGGGACGTTGACAATGTGCGTCAGGGACCTCAGAGGCTTATCTTTCAAGTCTGTCACAAAACATCAAAAATGTCCGATTGTCACAAAAAAAAAAATTGCCGTTGAGTTGATTGAAGTTGAGAATATGGACAAAGGCATTTTTTATCTTCATGTATCTGCAGGCCAGAAATGAATGCACTCCTGACAAAAAGGCAAACCTGAAGGATGAGAGACAACCAGCCGGACGGTGAAGATTTGAAGATTCTTCGTTGTTTGTCCTAAAAGTCTGCACGGTTCACTGCAGGAACAGACCACATAGATAAATGATTGTTAGGGGGGAAAGTCAGAGAGGTCATCTTCTATTTCAACCTTTAAGATCACCACTAAAAAAGAAAAAGAATAGAGAAAAGAATTTTGCCAAATCAAGTAAAGATTTTAAATTTTAGTTTCATTCATTCAGAAAAACAACAACAATGAAGGGTTGAGTTCAAAAGTTCCCAAGTTTTTTGTATCATCACCCTGTAGAAATGATGCTCTGATGCTCTTCATCACTGAGCTGCTCTGACATTTGGTTTGGTCCTCAGATGGATGAAGAACAAATCCTTCATCCTGATGAAAAGATACGCTGACATTTGTAAGGATTCTGCAGGCGTACGAGAGGCCAAAGGAAATGTCAGCCAGGAGCAGTCACGGAACGCAGACGGAGAGGAAGAAATAAATGGGAGGAAAAAAGTATATTTAGAAGGGACAGAAAAACAACGCAAAAAAATAAAGTAAAATAACATAAAAGGATGATGATTATTATGATGAATAAGTGAAGCTGCTCATCTCTTTGACAAACACTGAAGGGAGTTTAGAATAATCAGACTGATATGATTGAATTATCCTGATCAATAATTCATTCCTATCAAACCCTGAAACATAAACAAAATGTGCAGCTGCTGCCAGAACTTATTTTGTTTTTTTAGTGGCGACCGTGCTGAGAAAGTTCCAAACTCTATAAGGTCATTTCCATCTTGGTAACAGTGCAAAGAACTGCCAACATGACCAAAAGTCATTGAGGTTTACAGTGAAGAAAAAGTCAAACATCTGGCATTTAGAGGGAGAAATCATTGAATGAAGACTTTATAAAAAAGACAACAGTCTACACTATTTATCATTATTATTTCATTTACGATGGTATATATTTAGATTTGGCAACTTTTCAAGTTTGACTTTCTTTATTAATAAATAAATTCATTCATCAACTAATTTATTCTCCCATTCACTGATTAATTAATTTAATGATTTATTCATGGACCTATTGATCAAATAATGGGAGACTGTTGTTTTGACTTTAGCTTAGGTTTCTGTCTTTCCTCACTCTCCTGTTTTGTGTGTCAGTATTTAAGGACAGAGTGAGACGTGGTCACATTGGGGACTTTTGCTGTGGAAACAAGAGGAAAGATGAAAAAAAATCAATCTTTTAAACGCCGTCGAAGTAATGTCTCTCACCTCTTTAATCATGTTAGTATTCTGCATCATTAGGAACATCTTTTAATTTATCACTGTACTAATTGCTGTCCACATATCCAGTCAATTAATTGCAGCTTATTAGAGGTCCATTTGCCAAAGCCTAATTGACACGCAGACATGTCTGCAAAACGATTAATTAGGAAAGAGATGCAGGAAATAATGCATGCAGGACGAAACCGATCGCACGCTGCTCATAATTTAATCAGAGGAAATGATGGGTTAGTTTGGGAAATCTATAAGCAGCGAGGAAAAGAGAAAAAGTACAAATCTCTCTTTATTCACCAAAATACACGAGGCGAACCTGATCGATACACACAAATGGACGGATGGACCGATGAAGACCAACGGGGAAACGAAAGAACGAGTTGCAGCAAAATGAAAGCGTGAAGGAACGATTTGGTGGGAAAATGAACGAGTGACTGTAAACGGATGGAATGACAGATAACAGGAACCTTCAAATGACTGACTCTTATTGGCTCTGTGAGAGTTTCAGGTCTCCTGTGACTCTGGCTTTGATTCTGCTCACGGCTCTGAAGTACAGGGTCTCTCACACACCCAAACCTGGACCAGTTTTGCTGTGAACTCCGGCGCCCGCTCCACACTTCACAGGGCCCCTGCTGAGCTGAGGGGCCCCTCCATCTTATCAGCCTGGTGTCATTCAGTTAGCGCAGCAGGTAGGAGCTCCTCGTGTGAGCCGAACAAACAGGCGGTGATGGGGATGATCGACTTTGACGAGAGAACCTGCTCCTGTAGGATCAGAGCAGCTTTTAGGTTCAGAGAGAACGACTTCAATTAGAGCCTCAATCGGTCAAATCCTGATCATAAATGGGTCGCACTTCAAAATGTTACAGACGTTTGACAATAACGGGGAATGAAATCCAGACCAGGGGTCGTAGCACGCCCCATGGTCTAGGATCTGCATGTCCTCTCAGCTGTCCTGTCCGATGAAGTAGAAATAACACGGTACTCATAAGAAAGTCACAAAACACATCGTAGACAAAACGCTCTGCTTATTAGAGTTGAGTGGAGATTAGTGAGGACAGCTGCCCCCCTGCCTCGAGTTCTACTTTCTGTTCTGCTTGAATATTATCAACATTATTATTATCATTATTTGAACACCAACAGATGTACCGATGTGTTTCCTTTGCTAAAATACTCTGCCGCTTGTTTGAAGTTCACGGGTTCATCAGAAACTCCAAGGTTTTTGCAAACTTTGCTGTCCTTCCTTGGAAAGCGTCTCACCGGCTCATCTTCTTGGGTGGTAGATGAGAAACCCAAGTAAAAGTGCAAACACGCCTTCAGACGGCAGAGGCCTCCCATTTTGTCCGTTCTGGATGGCCCGTTCCTCGCACATTATCCAGGTTTTCTCTTTTGTGTGCTGCCAAGTTTTTCCATTTTCTCCTCGCCAGCTGGTCAAGGGTCTCCTGCTGCCGCTCGGGCCCACAGCTCACTTCCTACTTTCTCCAGCACCTGTTCCTATTTGGCAGCGCGGCCCAGGATCCTGAGAGCTTGGAGATGAGCCATCTGCTGCCCAATGCTGCACCGTTTTATCCTCAGTCCCTGGAGTCTCTGCATGCATCCGCATTTTACAGCTGTGAAACACACAACAGTCCTAAAAATCGAGCTGGAGCTGTAACGGATCCGTTGGCAAATCCCAAATTCGATGTACATTCTGGGGTGCGTTGGTAACCACAGACAGATAAAGTGTCATAAACGTTAACATCATTTTCACGTGGACGATAACAGCAAAGTCTATTTCTTGTTGTGTCCAATTTATTTTAAGAATTGATGAGTCAATTTAAAAAAAACATCAGCTTCAATTTTATAAAAACTGTTGATTTTGATTGTGCATTCCAGAAAATAACAATTTATTTGTGTTGTTGCCTGAATAAATCAATTTACAATCACATGATCTCAGCCTGTTGCCCACAGAGCGATCATGTTGATCGAAGATGATTTCAGTCTAATTGATTTTTGTTTCTCCTCAGGGGAGAAGATGCCGTACTGTGGAATACATGTACACACACATCAGAATATAAAACATGTTTTTCATGTATCTGGCCATGTTTCACACAAACTGCACGGAATGGCTTCAGTGGAATACTGTGCAGCCATCCAGCTGGAGCGATCGTCCACTTTATTATTGATTATACATTGGACGGGAGTTTTTCTAGATTTTTTAAATTTATTTTGCACCAGTACCACTAATGTTAGCTAGCATTATGCTTCCTGTATGAATTTGGTTAAAGGCTGAGGTAGCAAGGCGACACTTCAAAGGTGAAAAATGACCTCTCTACAGATTAGTAGAGTGATGATGTATTTCCTGTAGTGTAGAGGATGATGATGATGTAGGGGTGGTGTTATTGATGATGCAATAATGATCATCATCATCATGACTTCCAGCTGAAAGTTACATCATGCTACTTGGATGTGTTTGTATTGTATTATCCAGATTTCCATGTTCCTATCTTAACTTAGGGTCCATTTTGAAATGCTCACCATGCTTTAATGCACAAAACTCACCACTGATCCACTCTTGCTTTGCAATGCACTGACATGCACACTGGGTCAGAACACTTTCAGACTCTCTTTTCCTGAGCTGCTATTCTGCTACTGTGTTACTTTGTTCACGCTGCCGTGTCAATAAAGTTTGTGACTGCAACGCCACTCGACGCACTGTTGCTGCGCACGCGTGAAAGGAGGCCGGCGCGCGAACCCATGCGGATGTACCGCTATGTAAAATGGCGGTGTGAGAGAGCGGCGGAGCTAATGTGACAACAGGTTGGTTAGCATCCATCAAACCCGGAACAAACATTCAGAGCGGGACTTTCATTCAGGAAAAAGTAGAAGGTGAGATTTAAAGGGAAACATCGACACAAACAAACCCGCGACGACTCTCATCTTACCGTTTTTACCGAGGTTAACCCTATTAGCACTAGCTGCTAATGCTTGTGCCCATTGATCAGAACTAAGCTTTAACGGGAGTGAGCGCTCCGTAGCTGGTTAGCTGGTTAGCCGCTAGCTGTTAGCTGCTAGCACCAAGGTGGATCTGACAGAACGTGTCTAAACACGCCAGCTAGCCTTAACGTAAATGGTTTTATCTGTGTAACTAGTCGTTAATCTAATGAGAACACTAGTTATCGACGCCCTCTTCACTTTGGTGAACGTGTGAAGTTATCCGTAGCCTTCCCCTATTTGAACCAGTTTCCCGTGTAAGAACAGCCGTTATTAAAGTCAGCTGTCTGATAACTTGGGTTCTAATTGTTCTCCGTTACGACCCGATGACAGGAGTGAATGTTGATGTTCAACTCCGATCCAGAGTTTAACATCGGCTCAGTGTTTTACTAGACGCGTCAATCTTGTGTGAATGAAGCTGGAAACAGTGTGAGCCGTGTGACGTTATCGGGCCATATTTGCTCATCACAGATTTAATATTTGTACCGACTAGTACGTGAAGGTAAACTACTCTACAGAAACGCTTTTCATGACGTTACGATTCTCTTTTCACGATACTGGTGCTTTCATTTGACACCTTATTTCAATTCATTTTCCTATTTAGGGCTAACCGTTGTCTTTGCTAAGTGCGTATGGAATATAATATATATAAATATCATATATAAATATATCTGATCGTCTGATCTGAAATACGTTGTTAATATTCTGCTTCGGTCAGCTTCGTTATCAAAATTCGTTGATGACAACATGAAGTTATTCTGTCTAAATGATCGTTTATCTGTTTGGTTTGAAACGAACTATCTGCCAGGTTATTATTTAAAATAGATTTAAAGGTGTCTGTCCTGGCTGTAAAGATCCTTCGTTAGACTTGGAGTAGACATGCACATTTTGAGCAAGTTCCTTATTATGATCGACTTATGCAATTGATCAATTAATTGCCACCCCGGGGCAAGAGCCTGTACCTACAGCAGACAAAAAGAGCAACGCTGCAAAGTAGTCACTGCTGAACAGATGTTTACTATTTCCAGATGTTCTATTGTGTACAGTATGATATAATAGGTTATGATGATTATATTGGAAAATGTGTTTCTCAGCTGGGCTCTATTTAATTAATTTATGAATCCTCTAACATTAAATCTGGTCAAATAAAAACAATGACATAAAATCACGGTTGGTCTCATGTATGATAATTAATAGTAGCCCTATTAATTATGACCTAATAAACACAAAGAACTCTCTGGCCTTGTTAGTTGCTCTGGTTTTGTTGTAGACTCTGTAAAATCAGCCCCAGCCTTCAAGTATGGTTTATGTCAGCTGGTCCTTATGGAGTGTGAAGGGAAGTGCACAAACCAAACCTGATGTCAGCCTGTTAACAGTTTACCCCACAGCAGGTGTGATGGCCAAGAGGATCGCTGATAAAGAGCTGACGGACAGAAACTGGGATCAGGAAGATGAGGGCGAGGAGGTGCGGCTGAGACACACTAAACTGACCCAGAGTATTACTGCACTTTAAGTTGACAAGGAACGCATGCAAAATGTTCGTTCATGTTATCAACAGGCGGGGATGTTTTCGGTCGCGAGTGAAGACGTTTTGAAGAGCCGAGCGATAAAGAAGGCCAAACGCCGAAATGTTGGAGGAGAGGTAAAGAGACGAAGACGTGCACGTCCTTCATCCATCGTCTGCTTTAACCGCAGCTTCTGACTGAGCTCATGAATACAAACACAAACAATCATTCACTTAATCAGCTGTAAAATGTGTTTTGTAATGAATTGCTTGTTGTCGTTTTGTTGCAGAGTGATAACAGTGGGGCCTTTAAAGGTTTTAAAGGTTTCTCTCTGGCTCCGTCATCGGTGAGCGGAGGAACAAACACGACAGGATTTTCGGGTTTTAAAGGCCTCGCCGGTCTGACTAATGGAAACAGCATCGCTCCGACGTTCGGGGACTTCTCTGCTACTGCTACATCCACGGCTACACCCGGTGAGTCTTGGTTCGTCACCTTATTGGCGGCACGTTGGAGTGGTGGTTGGCGCTGTTGCCTCACAACAAGAAGGTTGTGGGTTCGTGCTCCACGGACGTTTCCCCCACCCACAAAAATGTGTGTTAGGCTCCTCCCATTACCCCTGACCAAGGCACCAGGAGGAAGATCTGGAGTTGGTCCTGGGGTGCTGTTGTGTGTTTGTTAGCATGTGGAGGTGTGTGTGCTGCCCACACACAAAAATGCAGCAAATAAATTTCTCTACAGGGGTCAGTAAAGTACCCTCTTTCTGCTGCTTCTTCCTTTCATGCATGACAGAGGAGGCAAAAACCAAATGATGACAGAGATGAGACTTTGAGTCATACCTCTGCCATGGCCCAACATTTGCATTCACACTGAGAGGATCCAGGTCCACTAAGGCCTCTGGTCTTCAGAAACAGGACCGTAAAATGTGTCTGGATCTGTACAGATTGTGTTTACTTATCGCCTTTCTTCTTTTTTCTCCACCAAGTTGGGTATATTACTGTTAATGGAACTTTACCAAAAGTGTAGAAAATGTTGTCTCCCAAAGTGAGGTCATCATTTTGAACAACGCCTTAATCCAGACTCTTGACAGCACAAAGTGCCCAAAGGAAGCTTTTTGTGGTGATACATTTCAGGTGTGTAAAGTACTACTGAGTGTTAAGTTACAAGTACGATGACACAAGTTTGTGTCGGAGTTTTTGCTGCTAAAAATCTTCACTGGGTGTTCAGAGTGGAAATGTCCCAGAAAGAAAGTCCTTCAATGCAGAGTGGAATGAGCTCAGTTTAAGAGAAGAGGAATACGTGGACCTTTAAGTCTGAGTCTTCCCTCTGGCTGCAGTGGTCAACAACAAGAAGGTGATGTCAGATGCTCTAATGCTACTGATTAGTATTTCAGTCGTTAGGGGTTTATGTCCATTACAAAATGATGTCAACACTGTACAAGGGCTCTACAACATAAATGCTGGTTTCTTGTCTGATATCGAGGTGATAATGGTGCAAATCTGACTTTTTCTTGGCAAGAAATCATCCTGTTGGCTCTCGGTGCTCTCTGGTGCCCTCTAGTTGAGTTTCTGATGAAGTGTGTGTTGGTATGTGCGCCATCCTTGCTCTCTACAGCCATACACAGCTTTAACCCAGCTGATCTCAGATCTTCAGCTGTCATCAGGCTGTGTTAGGATTTGTATCATTTTAATATATTATGTGCTCTTAATAAAGCGACAGCGATGGGGCCGCTGGCTGCTTTGTGTCTGTGTTGATGTGTAATGGAGTTGAAAATCTCCATTGTGCGGCGTGATGGTTTTGTATGTCAGGCTAGTGGTGCTAAATCTGTGTGTGTGTGGGGGGAGGGGGGAATTGTGTCTGACTGCTCTTTCGCTTCATTTGTAACATTGCTGCAGGCACACGATGAGCGTGTGTTGGCTGCCTATGGGGGAGGGGAGAGCTGTCCTCGGCTGTGCCCGTGGGGGAGGAAATGGAAGCCAAATATCAGCAGATGTTCTTATTTCTTGTTTGTATTTTTGTGGTGAAAGAATTAGCTGTAAAGTCAATAGAAAATAGCGTGTCGGAGCTCCAACCTGTGCCGAGGCTGCACAAACATTGAATTAATTTCCTGAAATTTTTTAGAGATATTTCCTCCACGTTCTACTCTGTGCCGGTCCATATTTATATGCATGTTATACGCTGATTCAGGCTTTTAATGTTTACATTTCTCTGTGATGTCACTGTAATTGGATTGAAAACACACCATCCTACTGAGCATGAATGAGTTTTGTCCGACAATCTCACAGTAGATTTCTTGGCTTTGCTGTATCCTTTTTTGAAGCTGTTAACGGATAAATTCTCATTACACGCCGCATGGCCTGGGTACAGGACTGGACGATAAATGTTAATGCTCTTAATCTGACAGCAGCATTTCTGTTCTGCCAAATTCCAAAGTTGTAGTTTTCTCTAATGACTAATGCTTTCAGAGGCTAAAAAGATTTTATAATAAAATTTTGGTTCAGCTTTGCCTTGAAACCTCCGAATCCACTATGGATTGGACTAAAGTTATCAGGTGACATTGTTGAAAAACAGGACTTATTTCAGCCTGAAATCAACGTCCACCACCTGTAAATGGAGGAATTCATTCTAATCGCAAAACAGACAGAATTGGAAAATACTTGACAGTATAGAGCGACTGAGTGGCCCAGAGGTGGGGCCACAGCAGAGTAATCGGTGTGATTGTTCGTCAGTATGTTTACGTGGACTTTAAAAACCATTTTACGGCAGTGAAGAGAATAAATGGGCTTTCTTGAACGTCACGGGGATGTTACTTAATGCAGCTGAAATCGTTCCAAATCAAAGTTTGTTTGACACGCTGGGATCGTGGGACTGTAGATGATTTATTCAGGCATGTAAACGTCTTAATTGGTGTGTCTGTGTGTGGCCCCACACACAGACTTGGCCTCGTACTGCAATCACAAAACACGTCGTGTGGACTCCCTGGGACCTGGACTCAGGGATGGACTGCGCCTTAATCTCATCGTTAGCTTCAGTCTCAGTAAAAACACCAATACTCTGAAGTACTGAGTACATGTACACGCATTCTAAACAATCATTCAAGGCATAATGTCAAAAAATGAGATCCAGCCAATCAGAATCATCACTGATTTTGAAAAAGATCAAACATATTTACAACACAATTATTGAAATAGATTTTCAGGTTGGTGCTGTAGGATTCAGATTTCTGTGAATGGTTTCAGTGTAAATGTGCGTTGCTTTTTGAACAGAGCGTGACGGGATGAGTCAGACTCTTCCTCTCCTCCAGCTGTCAGTGTATCACGTCTGTCGTTTTCTCTCGGTGCTCTCAGGTTTAACGTTCAACGGCCCCGCCTCCTCCACCAAACCCTGCGCTGACATCAGCGGCACACAGACCAATGGCTCCTCCGCTGCGAGCGGCACACAGAGCTCCGGCGGCAGCGGCGTGAGCAGTAAGGAGTACAGTCGGCAGCTCACCGCTCTCAACTGCTCCGTGCGCGACTGGATTACCAAGCACGTCAACGACAACCCTCTGTGCGACCTCAACCCTATCTTCAGGGACTACGAGCGGCACCTGGCCAGCATCGAGAGGAAGTACGGAGCCGGACCTGCTGCTGCTGACGGAGGCTCAAAGAAGGAGGAGAAGAAGCAGGCGGATCCCCCCCCTCCTCCTCCATCCTCGTCCTCCTCCAGCAGCTCAGCAGCATTGTTCTCTTTCGGAAAGGATACAGACAAAAGCAGCAGCAGCAGCAGCAGCGGCGCCGCTGCTCCGCTCCCTGTCGGCGTCACGTTTAACTTTGGCCAGAAGGTGGACAGCTCGGCGCTCGGCTCCTTGGGCTCCGGCTCCACTTTCTCCTTCTCCAGCAGCAGCAGCAGCAACAACAGCAGCACCTCCTCTAGTCAGAACTCCCTGTTTGGAGGCTCTACTGCTCCTCTGTCCTTCAGTACCACCAAGACAGACAACCCGAAGCCTGCAGGTAAAACTCAGGCGAAATGAAGCCTAAAACCAGCGGGTCAAACGGCCGGATCGGGTTAGGACAGATAGTCCCATTTCAGAGATGAGTTTGTGTTTCCGGCTTGTTATGAAGGAGAAAATGTTTGCTGCTGTGAGACATTCAAACAAACTTAGACTTAATTAGAGCTGAACCAGGACCTCAGAATTCAGCATCGACTCATTAGTGATGATCTGGATTATTTGTGGTTTCAGATGAAGAACAAATCGGTTTCATCAATTAGAGGCTGAAAGATTCTGGATTATCAGTATGAACATTAAAACCATCTTCACATTTGATGATCAAAGCCCCAGATAGATAATAAGGCAAATAATAAAAGTAAGATTAAAACCATTTGAATTATGACCTCCAGCTACCAACTCATATTAATAAACAGAGTGTTTTAATCTTTCCATGTCCGTCTAAGGACGAAGAATCAGAATTCCAGCCGGAGAAACCAGGAAAGGTTTTTGGTAGCAGGACTCAGGGAGTTCAGGTCACTGGTTGTGGATGGATGGTGTCTTTATGCAGAACCTCGGTCCTCGGTCCTCCTGTGATGTTTAGATCAGGAGTGGAGCTGGAGCAGCTTTCCTCGTCCTGCAGCTCCCGCTCTTGTCTCGTGCCCTCGTTTCTCCCCGTCGTGAAGCCGATTCCTTTGTCCCACACGTCCTCGATTACCAAATCGCTCCCCCAGTAACGCTTTACACAGCCAGACTGATTAGGAATAAAGAACTGATTTGTGTTCTCCTGTCGGTCTCTCCCACTTCACTAAGCCACCAAACGGACCACAGCCATGATGGGTCCAGGATTAGTTCCATTTGAAGTTTGATTGGACTCTGAGAGTGAGGGCGTTCCGACGCCGCACAGTTCTGCTCATCTTAAAGCCGTCGTTGATAATTCGGCTCCTTTCATTGCTGTCATCGTGGAAACAGTGATTTTGAAGAAACCCCTGCACTGAATTTAGAATAACTTGATGTTTTTTAACAGATGAGAATGGAGAGGAAGAATCGGAGGAGCCGCCCAAGCCCGAGGTCAAAGAGGTGAAAGAAGACGACGCCTTCTATTCAAAGAAGTAAGTGTGACTTTGGTCCTGATAAAAGTGACGCAGATGAAAACTCTGATCGTTGATGAGTTTTCCTGCCGTACATTTTGTTTCAGGTGTAAATTATTCTATAAGAAGGATGCTGAGTTCAAGGAGAAAGGAGTGGGAACGCTGCACCTGAAGCCCACAGCCGAGGGAAAAACACAGCTGGTGATCCGTGCACACACAAACCTGGGTACGTCTACAGCACACACACACACACACACACACACACACACACAAACCTGGGTACGTCTACAGCGCACACGCACACGCACACACACACACACACCTGGGTACGTCTACAGCACACACACACACACACACACACCTGCAAAAAGATTCCAATCAAGTGATAACTTGAAAAACATGACGCTCACCCCCGAGTGAACCTCTGAGGACGGATCGGACCAAAAATGGAAATATTTCAGGTCATTTAAGTGGTGAAACATTTGCTTCAGACTCATTTAAGTAAAATTAATCCAGGCGCCCTTTAATAATCCCACATTTTCATGTGTGTTGATGGAAAGATTCAGTGGAGGTCAAAGTTCACAGCTGGGTTTATGATCCAAAACACAAACAAACATACTGGATTTCTTTATTCATCCATCAGCTCGGCTCATTTCTCTCTCATCTTTTATCAAACTGCTCCCCCTGCTGGTCATTGACTTGATCAGCTTAGAGCCCCAAGAAGCTGGAAAAATCCCAGAAAACGTTCCAAGTCTTTGATCATGACATCATCAGCCTAACTCATCAGACAACACATTAGTCAATATTTAAATTGATCATTGCCCGTTGTGTGTGTGTGTGTGTGTGTGTGACCTGTGCGGATTGTTTCGTCCTGACAGGAAACATCTTGCTGAACATCCTGCTCCACTCGTCCATGCCCTGCTCCAGGGTGGGAAAGAACAACGTGGTGGTGGTTTGCGTCCCGAATCCCCCAGTCGACGACAAAAACCCAACCGGCTCGGTTCCGATGCTGATCCGGGTCAAAACCGCCGAGGAGGCCGACGAGCTCCTGAAAACCTTGGAGGAGAAGAAAGCCTGATCGCCGTCCCGCCCCTCGGTCGCCAGCGTCTCGTGGACTTCCTGTTTTCTTCCTGCTGTTAGATGCCACAGGTCCAGACTCAACCTGCATGGACACACCACACACTGACCCCTCCCCCGACGCACACACACACACAGCTGTACATAAATCCTCCTGATAATTCCATCACCTCCCCGTGTTTTAAGGCTCCAGATGATGTAACATTTTATCACCCGTAATCGGTCATTAAACTGTGAAATCTTTTTGTTTTTTAAATCCCAAAAAGAAGGCGTGAACGCGAGCTCTCCCACATTCCCTCGGCCTAAAACGCTGCTGCTGTTCTGTTTTTAATTGTGAGAATGAGGGATGACGATGACGGTTTTGAGTTTTCCTCCTTAGATGGATCTGTGGCCCGAGCGTGAGTCAGATTGGGACGAACCGTGTTAGAGGTTGAAGCATCGTTTTGGGGAACACGAAGCTCCAAATAGAAATCCGTCGATTTGGTTTTACAAATTACATCTCTGCGGTAACTACATTTATTTTATTTGCTGAGGAGTTGGTGCGACGTTTCCATCTTTTCCATGTTGAATGTTGGAAAATAT